>JBBPOS010000203.1:0-48666 GCA_038091575.1 Leccinum subgranulosum
AGGCAGGCAGTTTCCGACCGGGCTCGTGCAGCGTACCCAGGAGAAGCGACCGCATCGCGCGCAACGAGGACGCAATCTCCACCTGTAACGCGCTCACGAGTGGAAGCGGGGACATGGGCGCGTGGCCTGCGCCGCTGCTCGACTCGTGGTGTGATAGTAGTTCGCCGCCGCCGCCGCCGCTCTCGCCCTCGCTTTGGCCTTGGCCTTCGTGTAATCGGATGGTAGAGAGCGCAGAGAGCACCGCAGTGGCGTGCCCAGCCAACGCCAGCGCCTCTGCGTAAAGCCCGTTGCGCACGCAGGTGTCCATCAAGACGGGGACATCGAGCAGATCGCGAAGTTTGTCGTATTGTTCGAGAACGACGCGTGTCCGTTGGCGTTCTTCGATCACGGTGGGACCGCTCTTCTCGCAGAACGTGCGTGCGACATCGTCGAGCGCGGGGAGGGACGTGTTCAGGAGGGTATCGAGCGAGGCGTCAAGCGAGGAAAGGGATTTTAAGAGCGCGGAGGAGGTGTTGTGTAAGGAGAGTATCGTTGGGTATGACGTGTGGGCCAAGGCATTCAGCGAGGCTGTTAGCGTGTGCGATTGGGTCGAGAGCGTCGTCGGGGCTGCCAACAAGTCAGACAAGGGAAGACAAGCAAGTCCACCGAGATACGACGCATTTTCAGGTTGTTCCGTTAGAACAGCAGAGGATGAGAAAAGGTCTAGCAGAGTCGTGGCCTCGCCGTCGACGGTCGTCATGGCTTGGCGTAAATTATTATCAATTTAGGGATACTACACTTTTTCAACTTGTCCAGGTCGTTGCCCCAATCATTGCCAAGACGTCATATAGATACAAAATCAACCAACTACGCAGTATGTTAACATTAAATAATGTGTCGCAAACCATGATTAACACTTATTGTCCGATGAAAGCGAATGTTTGTCAAAATTAGATATACCATCAGGTGGGGAACGTCGCAAGACATGTCAAAGCTACAATGTTTGAATTAGTGACGAGTATGGTATGAAAAGTCCGTCGCATGAAACACGGCCAGGAGGAGCCCGCATGGGACAAGGGTGTGTTGCTAACACAACAGGTGAGCGATGGGTCTACCGCGCTGTACACACAGAAACCGTCAAATACCGAAAGGGTTGGCAAAATTGACACTTACCACCATAGTGCGATGAACACGGACGTTATCGGTAATGCGGAGATCTACGCCGCGGAAAGCACACGCCATCTTCAACCCCGAAAGTTGACGATGGCTGTTGCCCTTATCCCATAGGTTGAGGGTGACGCTTTCCAGATGATCACGAGTCTTGGCGACTTCCACTAGGGTCTGCAACGGCGTATCCTGATCCATGCCGAAAGCGAGGCGCTGGATCCCCGTTGGAAGTTCGCGGAAGACGGGGCTTATTGCAGCAGTAGATGGGCGCTCCGTGCGCAGCTGACGAAGGGAACGGCATCGGATGATGGCGGTGGCGTGCTCAGGTGTTGTACAGGAAGGGATAGCGAGTTCTTGCAAGCTCTCCGTGTGATTCTTTGTGAGGTAATCTAACAGGTCCAGGCTCGGCTCGCGATCCAGTTCGACTGCGCACAAGCTGCTCGCCTGCGAGGACGTATGAAGAAGCCAGTCAAGGAAGTCAAGCGAGGGTTCGAACTGGCAGTTCATTCGCAACCTGGTGAGCGCACAGGCAAACGGCGGATGAGTCAGGCCTGGCGAGAAGTGAGGGGTCTTTCCGGTGATGGCAAGCGAATTGAGGGATGGCCACAGGTCGAGAAGCTGGACTATAGATTGGCCGTCATCTGACCAATTACTAAAGTGCAAAGTCGTGATCGGGGGACCAGATCGGAGTAATTCCAAGGTGGCGGGATCAAAGGACGGTGCCGGTCGACGCATGCGGTCGAAAGTGGGACTGCCGAGAACGTCTGTACCCGGTTCTCCACAGCCATAGACAGCAAGGTTGAGCTCGCAGAGGTTAGGACAGAGGGTGACAGCGCGGGCGAAACAAGCTTGTTTGAGAGGACCAGGCTGGTTGTTGTCCAAGACGACATGCATCTGGACGACGGAGTCGCCAAGGATTCTACCGCGCTCGGTGGAACGGTCTACGGCGGTGATGAACGAGTTGTATGCTGCCTGCGAGCAGAGGTGAACTCTCCTGAAAAGGAGTTTCTGTGCAGGGAACGACCAAGACCGGCAAACGAGGGAGCAAGCTCTGAGAAACTCTGCGTCGTCAGAGCACACGACTTCAAGGATGTCTAGCACGATCTCGAGTGGTATACCACGTGTTGGGACGCGGGGCACTTGGGGGTTGGACGGGTAGCTAGGCGAAAGGGGTACGACGGTCAGGTCGAAGGACACTTGCTGGGGCTCGGCCTTGCGTTGTGCGATGAGACAGGCTCGAGCGTAAGGAAAGGAGGACTCACTCTAGGAGAGGGCGTCCATAATCGCGAGAGACAGCTGAGGAGGTCCATGATCTAACCCAAGGGCAAGAAATCGATCTAAGGGGGAAAGCAATTTATATGTCAGAGCGGGCATGAAAGAAAGTGTCGAGTGGACGTGTCATCAACTTGGAACCTAATCACATCGGAACTTCCGTTCTGATTTAATTTTACGTGCACAATTGTTTTGACCCACGCGGCCTTCGACAGTGCCCCCGGCGTTGAATCGTACACCCCGAACCACAGCCGCACTCCTCCGCAATGATCGTGGCCAAGTCAGGGGTCCATGGGCAACCCCAACATCTCTTACACTTCCCAAGTCGTGGCGGTTACGCCTCATTTCGATGACGCTGACGATGGGGTCGTATCGTAGTATCAGTATACAATTGAATCAGGTTGCTCACCCGAAAAGAGACAAGGAGACAATTGGGCACGAGAGACCGCCTGGAACAAGGGCGGAGCAAGTGCGCCAGTAACAGTAAGTGGGCCACACCCACAATATTGTCACCCCTCGATTGCAATTCTCCAAATGATACATACATAGTCTCCGGTGGCGCCGAAGATCGAGGTGTACCAGTATACGCTGTCACCGCGGACGAAGCGGGAGATGTCTTCCATTTCATCCCTGCGATCCCAGCCTTGAAAGAACATTTAAAGTCCTGATCGGAGACAACATAATAAGTGACCTGGCCGTGATTATGATTTGGTAAACAATATCAAAGTTGGACTTGCACGTCCACGAGGCCGAGATTTGCCGCGCTCAGACGCAAATGTCCAAGTCGACGCTCTCATCCGTCGTATCTTCACTTGTACGAGCTTCTATGGGCTCAGCCGTCCCATCCACAGTCCAAGATGAAGATCTCGACAAGCACGTCGCAGACCTCATCCTCAAAGAAGCAAAACAAAAGGCAGACAGCTACAGCAAGCTCGGAATAAAGGCCTACTTGCCACCCGCGTGCGCAGCTCGTTCAATTCGTGCGTTGCAGAATTATGACATTCTTACAGTCCAGACCCGAATGCTCCCCGTCCCAACAAACGCTTCCTTTCGTCCATTATTCGAAGCACGGACGACCACAACAAGACTATCCTCCGTGCACAGGCACTCGCAGCTCAAGAGATCAAAAAGGAACGAGAGGAGCAAGAGAGGAGAGAGAGGAGAACACGTGCAGAAGAGGCAGTCGCCGCAGAGCACTCGAGACGTCGCAGGATGCACGACGACTGGGACACAAGGTGGGACAGAGGCAGGGACCGGTCACGGCCTCGTTCGAGAGCCTGGGACAGCGATTGGAGGAGCCTGAGGAGGGAGCACGACTGTAGCGAGGACGAGAGCGAGCGAGACAGGGAGCACAGGCGGACTAGACGGAAGCATCGCTCGCGGTCACGCTCACAGGACAGTGATCGTTCACAAGACCACAGACGCAAGCGGACGTCAGCAAAGGAACGGGTCAGAGAAGGAGGCTCTGAGCGTACCCGACGAAAACACCACCGACACGAAAGCAGAGACGATGACCACTCTCACAAACGTCGGCGGAAAACAGATCATTCACCCCATCTCGAGAAAAAGGAGGTTGCCAGATCTCATAAACGCTGCCGCTCTGCGTCCGCCTCGGAAGACCAAAGTCCACAAAGAAAGAAACCTGAGCGGGAGAGTGCGCTACGCAACATATCCACACCGTCGCGGTCCTCACAGACGCCTATCGAAGACCATACCATCGACGTTGACAGCGATTCTCGCCTCCCATCAAAGGGAAAGGAAAAAGATACTGACGATGTTTCGTTGCCAGTCAGCCCGCCGCGGGTACGCTCACCATCTCCTCTGCCTCCTCCTCCTCCCCGCCGATCACGTGTGCGTCCCACATCGTCCACGTCCGTCCGTTCACCTTCCACCTCACCGCCCCCACTTCCCCCTGCCGCTCTTCCATCTAAAATGGACAAATATTTTGAAGACTCATATGACCCTCGTCTCGACATTACCCCCCTGTCCGTCCCTACCGTGCCCAAAACGGGTTTTGTCAACGACTCAGAATATGAAGCCTGGGACGCTATGCTCGAACTACTGCGTCAACGCCGAGAGGACAAGGAAGAGAAGAAGAGGTTAGAGAAGCTGGGCTTCAACACGAGCGATAAGAAGATTCCCACTCCCAACCTCAAGAAATACAACGAGGGCGGCGATAGCATCATGGAAATCGAATACAAGAAAAAAGGGAGCGTCAGGGAGTGGGATTTGGGTAAAGAGGGGTTTTAGTCGCATCTCAAGATCTCACTCCCGGGCGTCGGACTGTTTCATTCGCATCTGTACACTAAAATCGTATACCCTCATTCATATGCTAATGCTGTCACGACAACCAACACTAGTTACCTCGTTCCCCGTGCCATCTTCCAGCAAGAACGTGTTCTTCATTCAACGTTTTAGGCTGGGGTCCATTGAGGAACGGCAACAGCGCCTCCAACAACTACACGCCGAGGGTGCGGGTTGTCTGTCTCGAATTTATCGCTGGTCTTATGTTTGACGTACTAGGTGATAAACCCAACTCTAGGGCGAGCGCCAAGGCATACTCTCATGATGGGAATTAAACCCACGCCAGATCAACTCAAACCCTCATTTGTCCTACCTCCGCACGAGCACCGCCAAAAGTGTAACTCACTGTCAGGCGTATGTAATAACCTTGAGAGTGCCGGTAGGCTTGATTGCCAGGAGGACAACCAACCGCACTAGCAGGTCTGTGCCTGAATAGCATCACATAGACTCTTTTCTCAGGTCAAGGTGGCGAAGTACGGGCCAGTGCCCGCCCCAGGCTGTGCATCCAAATCCAGGAAACGGATTACGACGAATGTGCGGGGCCAATGCCCAATCACCATCACGGTAAGATGCGTCCTCGGTCTTTTGTGATCGGCTGTGGCTTATAAAGCTCCCAAGTTCTGATCCCTGCCAACGACTCCTGATCTTGACCTCGTTCCATGCCTGCTTTTTTCTCCAGGTGCTGTTGCGAGTGGTAAATCCCGCCGAATGGTCAGCACTGCCGAGTGGGCTCTTGGGACGGAGGAGTTAGAACCCGGATCGCAGTCGAACGAACACAACTCATTGACGCTCCTCAACGAACGACGTCGCCTTGCGCTGGAAGAGATCGATAATGCGCCTTTCTCGTACGATATACTTTCGTATGCCTTTTCCTTCCTCTCATTCCGAGTCTATTCCTAGGTGGGTCCATGCCAAGATATGCTTCGTCGCGGGCGCTGGTTTCTTTACTGACGCGTGGGTCTATTCGTTATCATCATGAGATGTGGTACTCAAGCCGTATCCTATCTAGGTACGATATGTTCGCAATCAGCATCATGACTTCGATGTTGGGCTACGTTTACGGCAACGAAAACGGTAGAGCGCTTCTTCTACATTCTTCCGTGCACTCTCATATCGTCCTCGAAGGTGACCTCAGTCCCTGGCAGTCGACAGGTCTGAAAGTCGCAGCCCCCGTTGGCACTTTGGTTGGCCAGTTGGCCTTTGGTTATCTCGGGGACATCCTTGGTCGTAAACGGATGTGTGAGCGATTCAACCAATAAATTCATCGACGTATTTGCCAATGATCTATTCAACTCAAGACGGTATCGAGCTCGTGTTCATGATCACCGCCACCTTTGGCCAAGCACTCGCAGCTCCCGGACACGCTTTCAACATCGTTTCTGTTCTCATCATTTGGCGATTTATTGCAAGTTCTTTAAATAAATATCTTTTTGGGACTTGTTTTGATCATTCTCTGAACTTACTAGATGGGGATCGGATGTGGAGGCGACTATCCTCAGAGTGCTGTCATAATGTCCGAGTGTGCTCCCATTCGAAGTCGTGGTCGTCTCATCACTGCAGTCTTTGCAGCTCAAGGCTGGGGCCAACTCGGTGCGTTCGTGCATCATTTTCAGATATCGAGTCCGTTTCTGACGAGCAGCTAATCAGCCGCCGGTATCGTCGGTCTGGCCGTGGTTAGTGCTTTCGGGGACGCGATCCGCAAAGCTAGTTACGCCGTCCCCGTTGATTGCACCTGGCGCATTCTCGTCGGCCTTGGTTGCATACCTGGGCTGATTGCGCTTTACTTTCGCCTCACCATCCCCGAGACGCCTCGTTTCAGCATGGACATCCAGCGCAACATCAGTCAAGCAACGCGCGACATTAGAAACATTCTATCGGCAGGCCAACAGTCAGGATCCGTGGATGAGTTTGATGAACATCTCGTAGCACCTCGGGGCTCCCTAAAAGATTTCACCAAATATTTCTCGGACAGGAAGAACCTGAGGGTGCTCATCGGGACAGCTTACTCCTGGTTCGCAATCGATGTGAGCACATTGAGTAGTCGTGGACGTACGCACCTTCTGACGTACGTTCAGATACCGTTTTATAGCCTCAGTCTCAATACATCCACCATCCTGACCTACAGCAACTTTGGTAAGGTCAATGGCAATAACCCCGACGACGTCTACCAGAGTCTCTTTAGAATCTGCAGCGGAACCATGGTGTTGGCCGTCGCCGGTTACATCCCTGGGTTCTGGGCGACCTTCTTCCTCATCGATACGTGGGGTCGCAGGTCAATTCAGCTTATGGGCTTTAGTATATTGACTGTCCTCTTTTTGATCATGGGTATGCTACATGCGTTTTCCCTCCGTCATCCCACCGACCTATCTCCACCCCCTTAGGTTTCGCATACATTCCGCTCAACTCTACCGATCCGGGACAGCACGCGTTCATTTTCCTATATTGCCTCGCCAGCTTCTTCCAGAATTTCGGTCCGAACACCACGACATTCATCATCCCTGGGGAAGTCTTCCCGACCCGGTACCGCTCTACGGCATACGGAATTTCAGCGGCGTGCGGCAAGTTTGGGGCTGTCGTCGCACAGCTCGCGCTCGGTCAGCCGTTGCTGAACAATGTCAACGATATGAAGATCATGTGAGTAACTCCCCCCGGGGCCCTTTCGTGGCTGCGGAACTTTTTTCTCAGGCTGAATGCGATACAGATTAGAAGTGCTCTCCTTTGTCATGTTCACTGGCGTCCTATCGACGCTGCTCATTCCGGAGACGAAGAAGAGGACGCTCGAAGATCTCTCAAACGAATACCAAGAATCATACGTCACCGGCGCGATCAAGAGGGGTGTTTCGTCGCTTGCTTGACGGGAAATAAAAGCATCCGAACACCTGAGGCGCCGAGCCCTTGCAGTTGCAGTTACATTATAACTTATTCATTTCCGTGTTGGATGGATTTCTTTTCTTTTCTTCTTTTGTTTCTTTATGAGAATAGCTAGGTAACTGTACATCATTACATACATGGATATCGGGTCATACTATCTTATATAACTTATAGGTTACTCGCTGAACTTGATCGTCACAATGTCCGCTTTGTATATACATATGCCACTGCGCAAGGAGGTCATTCAAGGCCGTCGTGTCATTGTGCAACCTCGTGTGCACCAGCAGGATCTTTCGGTGATCGTGATCTCTCCATGTTCTGAATCAGTTGCGTCACCAAACAATGTGCCACTTTCCAGAAGTGAGAGCGAATTCTGAGTTGACAATATCCATACATTCTCATTCCTACAAGTCTAGGTACATCCATCAAGAGTGTAATACAGTAATACAAGCCAGATGTCCCCCCCCCCCGCCTCTGGCGCTTCTTGTTCAATCAGATTCCTGAAGTCCAACGGTTATTCGGAATCACTGCCCCGCGATCTGGCGCACGATGAGAATCTCCTCCGTGGACAGCTGGTCGACATTCGCTGCAAAGTTTCCGACGTTCCTCGCCGCGCAATCTTTAAAGAACGTAACGAGATATTCCTGAAGCACCGTCCAAACGTCAAAGCTGACTCTCCATCAGGCAAAAAATGAGACCTCACCTTGATGTCGATCTGCGAAATGGCATCGTTCTTGAGGTCCTCGTCGTCATTATCGTCAAAGATGTCGTCATTGTCGAGATTGGCACCACGCGGACCGACTATCTCAGAGAGGAACGCAAATTCTTCTTCTTTGAATCCTTGGTTTTGTTGTTCTTCCTCTGTCCATTCTTCGTCCTCGTCGTCAGAGTCCACGAATCCTTCGCCGCCGGGGAAAGCGATCGATTCGGCCTTGGAACGGAGGTCGTGAACCAGCAACTTGAGCGCTTTGACGGGGAACGTCACTGATGTGAACTCGTGAGGACCTACAGAGATGGAATGAAATGCATAGTCAGAACGAGTAAAAAGAACACGCACTCGTCTTTGTGCGCGATCTCGTCATGATGACTGCCACGGAAGAGTCACAAAGAACGACCGTTGGAAACATATCTCATAAAGTGATGACGGACTCACCATCTTTGGTTTCAGGCTTGATAATGATATCCCCTTTGACCGTCAAATTTTGCAAAGAGGCGCGCCCAGACGCGTAAAGCTGTGCCAGTGTGATACTGCTAACCCTCGTGGGCCAGTATCCTTGGAAGGTCTCCGCATTCTCGCACCAAGTCTGAATCAATATATCGAGACCAGTGCGACCTTGCACGGTCGTCGATTCAAGCATGCTCAACACCGTATCCGCCTGGTTGTGTATCAAAAACACAAACGGAATGATTAGACTCTGTAGGAACGTAGCCGTCTTGGCCGTGAGCATTCGCTCTACCATTGCGTGGAGGAGTTCGGGCAGCACGGGCAGCACAGAATCACCTGCCCGACGCAAGAGGTGGATGATGAGGTCACCGATAACGAGACCACCCGACTCATCCTCGTTTCGGAGGAGTTTGGCAATCAACTTCAGGATGTGACTTAGACCAGAGTCTCCAGAGGGGTCGTGCCATGACATAATTTGTGGACAATCTTTCCGGACAATCAGCGTGAGACAGACAACGCCATTCTGGGTGGAGTGTGGATGAGTCGCTGACCAGGTTGTTAGGAGTCACATACCTGCAACACATCTCTGTCTTCTGCATCTTTGAGACAATTGAAGAGATTGGGAGCAAGAAGGGCAAAAAATCCGTCACCGAGACCGCTTTCGGGAGCTCCCCTGACGAGACTTGAAACGAGATCAATGGCTGAACCCGCAACCCAAGATTCCTCGCGCTTTGCCACCAAAATTGAGGTGCAAAGAGTCGGCAAGGCTTGCTGTACGACAGTCTCGTACACGCCCGGTGCAAGTGACTTCGCGAGTGAGGCAAGGATATCAGTGAAAATAGACAGGAAGATAGGATCTAACGATGGTATTGTTAGTGAGCATATACTTTACTCCTTTACTTGCGGCGACAAACCTTTGTTATTCTTTGTCCACACTTCCAAAGTTGCGAGCACAAGCGAGTTCGCCAAGTCGATTGTAATCCACGATGCCTTGTCGACATCCAGCACAACCGACATCGTGCTCAAAACTAAAGAGAGCGTATCTTCCGTGGTTAGAAGCAAGAAGGGCCCAAGATCCTGGGCGATCCGCGTCACGTATGGTTTTAAAGCAGAATCTTCGGCCCCCTGACAGAAACTGGAAAAATTTCATGTAAATCAAACAGTTAAGCAAACTCAAGAAGTGCCCTACTTGTGTACTGCCTTCACTGCAGAGACTTTAACAGGGATGCTCGAAGAATTGGATTCGATTACGCGCATCGCTGCCTCAAGATACTGCCCCACCATCTGTAGGGGTAGCAGCTTGGCAAACTGACTCGCAAAAACGAACGCCCTGCCCTGCAGGAAAGGGAACTCTTACAAATAAAATAAGCCAGAGAAGATGACTAGTACGCATCTACTAACCGGTTTGGTTCAGGAGAGAAGGTATGACGTTGGCAAGCAACTGTTCGATGTCAAGGGGCTTTTGACGGCCAGAATCTTGCTCGTCTTCGATGCATTCCAGAATGTCTTCTGCTTGGGAACCAATCGCTGCGAGGCCAGCTTCTAAAGGCTTCCACCTGCCCTGATGAATGAGTCAATCATCCGACCATTGATAAAATCGACGTGCCAAGATGGTCCCCCTGCTTCCCGAGCGACTTGACATGAACTTATGATTTGGTGTAGATTGCCCTGGAAAGCGACGCAGACTTCCGCTGGTGAGCGACCCAATATGGTCTGTAAGGATTGTCGTATCAGTTCAGTGGAGGCAAGACATGGTCTCGCACGTTCAATAGCCCTAACCCAGCAGCCCGAACCCCATATGTTTCTGTTTCGTCCTCCTCTTGAGCAACGAAAGTGTTTGCATTTGTTGCCCAAGTATCCTCCTAAATTAGCTCGTCATCTCTAGTCCCAACAAAAAAACAAGAGGTACCGACATCTTCCGCGGTCATTTGAGCGAATCGGAAAACTATACCAATTAGGTTCGTGAGGTTTGGAGATTGGTTTTGGGGGTCAAGCCATTGCTTCGCCCTGCCTCCGCGCACAATGTTAGAAACGAGATCGAACAAGGGGCAGATGAGATATGGAAGTTCGACGGCTTCGTCTTCAGTTGACACGGGTACTGTTTCAGTCGCATTGATATAGTAAGTCTCATACGCAGGGAAGGCGCTGTTGAGATGGGAGAGTGAAGAGTCTAAGAAGGATTCAACATAGACCTTCAACCCGCGAGGGAATGCGGTATTTATGATGTCTAATGCCTATAGATCCAAGCACACGTCAGTGACACGTTACATTCCCGTCCACCAGCTTACTTTGAAAACCTGGATCCTAACAGTCAAACCGTCCCAAGTGGGTTGATTCAACGTATCATCGACGGGCTTCCCTAGAATTCCTTTGAACGTGTCGAGCCAAACGGGTAGGATGTTCTCGGTGGCCTCTTTCACAGCTTGAGGATGCTGTTCCTTCACCATGTAAAGCGCAGTGACACATTGACAGAAGACTGAGACGCTTCGCGAACGAGTCAACGGACTGTGATGCTAAAGAGAACTTGAATAACATGAAATTTGGGACAGAAAAACGGAATTACATGTGCATCATTTAGAATTGTAAGGAGCACGGGTAGCAATTGACGAAGAACAGGCAGAATTTGGTCTTCTGTGAGGTCAGACTTGATAAACTCGGTCAAGACTTGCATTGCTCCATGGACAGAGTTGGGAGAATTGGAGGAAATAAGTTGAATGAGGCCACTGAGAAGGTCGGGATATTCATCTGGCCAGTCGCAAGATGCGATCGAAGACAGTACATGGGCCTGCATATTGACGTCAGATCAGTGGCTCGATGAAATGCTGTGTCTACGAACATTCAATGATCTTATTTTACGATCTGGATCAGAGAGTCCATTGAAGATAGCTTGTCGGATCTGTGTCTTAATCTGCGGTGACGTTAGTCGGGATGAACAGAAAGCAAGGAGAAAAAACGTACTTCAACGGGTGGTGCATTTCCGCGAAATTGTGGAAAGTAGGGAGACCATCGCTCAGTCACGTATTTCCTGAGGATGATGCTTGCAGAGTAAAAGACGCGTGACCATCAGGCGCGGTCTCGTGAATAAAGAGTCAAAGGGCTTATCTGTCGAAGAGAAATGTCGGTGTTCTGGGTCAATGCAATCTGAGACAGAGCTAATCCGGTCTCTGAAAACGCGTCAAGATGCCATCAGATTGGTGTGGCTGAGGGTAATACTCGCCTGGGCGTTGGAGTACGTCGGAGAGCTTGAGCTCTGCTGCGATCCTAATGTTGGCATCCGCTTTGAGGGTATCTGTCAACAATTGCTGAATGTTCACTTCCGCCATCGTCAAAGAACAACAAGGGACTACTCACGTGTTCGGGGGACGCGTTGCGGCGGCAATTGCCGCGAGGTAAACTCAGTGAAGGCTCAGTAATACTTTCTCTTTCTTTCGTACCACCATCATCAGAGCCTGAACTTGGGTGCTTCACTACAAAATTGTGATGGCTCCGAGGAAACGAGTTCAGTCTCAGGAGGCCGGAGCCGCACAAGCGCCCAGCGATAACGTCAAGAAGCGCAGAGTCGCCGCCTCTGCTGCTAACTCAGCCTCAAAGAAGAGGAAGCGTGTCTCGGATGCTCCCGATGAGGCCGAGACCTCTCAGGTTGATCAAGTCAAGGCTAAGAAGCCCAAATGGGGCCGGATTGTAGGTAGACTGGCCGGCCTCATGGAACTGCCCGTGGATATCTTATTTGAGGTACGCCCCTAACCTTTGTTCTTCGTCAGTCTTTGCCCAATGTTGGTGCTTCAGATATTCGGACATCTCTTACCCTTGGACGTGTTACGCCTTGCCCGTACCACAAAGCAGTTTAGACACATGCTCATGCATCGTTCCTCTCTATCGATTTGGATTGCCGCCCGCAAAAATGTGCCCGACTTGCCGGACTGTCCCCCATACTTGAGCGAACCTCAGTTCGCAAACCTGGTCTTTGATACACATTGCCATGTAAGTTTCGCTCCCCTCCCCTCTCGCTTCACAGCCCCCGACCACATTGTAGGAATGTTTGTCACCGAACATCCGGTCAGTTGATTTTCGGATTGGGAGGCGCATTTGTGCTAAATGCGCCAAGGACTGGTAGGTGTCATGTTTTTCGTCCTGACACTATCTCATCTGGTGTCATAGCATGGTGGAAGACTACTCGTACTCTGTTGGCGAATCTGTGTATAAGTTAGTTCCATGTAAATATGGCAGTAAGTAACAGTTTGTAGAACTTTTCTCCCCCTAACCATACTTCTCTCTAGAACGAGGGCGTCCGTGTTACTACTCCAAAGATGTGCAGGACTTTCAGTCCAAGAGAGCATCCTTCACCAATCCCGAGGAACGTCAGAAGTTCAATAAGGAGCGTCAAGCTTTAATTTCTCAGATGGAAAAGGTAACATTGGTTTTACGTGGTCTTATCGAGATCAAGGTTGACGTCCATCCAACAGCACGGTGCTTTACTCGAAGGGTGGGCCACTAGTCAGGCCAAAGATCGTTCTGAGCATCTCGACGACCTGCGACGCGAAAGAAAGGATGCGTGAGTGTTCCGTGCAGTTGTCGGAAGACTACACTAAACGAGCCACGTAGGATTATCGAAAAGTTAACAGAGCTTGGCTGGGGCATTGAAATCGAGCAGATCCCCTACCGTGATGATTTGTCTCACCACAGACTTGTTAAGCAGCCAACCCGTCTGACACCTCGCAGTAAGTCTCTGTTCGCCTTCAGCGGTACCGCCGATCTCATCTATTCTAGTTTGGGCCAATATTCAGACTGAGATGGTCAATTACATGCAACGAATGAAAACCGAACGGCTTGAGAGGGAGCGCAAAGCCCTGATCATCGCACGGAAGAGAACTGCAGTATCTGTCCTCCGCGCTTACAAGATTTCTCGTCTTCCCTTTACGGATGTCATGCCTGAGCCAGTGGACTTCTGTACCTTCTCCCAGGTCTCAGAAATACTCGAACTCCCCACAGAAACGCAAGTGACGGAAGAAACATTCGCGCCCATCTTGGAGAAGATGGATGAGCTCGTCAGTGAATGGCGTGCTGCAATCCTTGGGTTCCTCGTTCAGAAGGTCAAGGATTCATTGCACTCCACCAAATCTGACGCCAATCGTCAGAATGGACCCGCCGGTTCCACATCTTTGGATAATGCGGCGGGATCGTCTTCCGTCGACCCAAAGGGCAAAGGGAAAGCCAAAGCTGTTGCGCCCCCTGTACCAGATGTCACTCAGATTATCCAAGAACTCTCGCTAGTGACCACTGTGTTCAATTGCAAGTGCTGCAACCCCCACTTCGGTATCGTCTATGGTCTCTACGACACTGATTTCAGCTCTGACACCGACTATAACTCGTCAGAAGACGACATTATGGGCCCCTGGGGCTTTGGTCTAGGCTCCCGTGGAACGCGCTCCAGGTCCAGCCCACTTTTCTACCCCAAGGTCTTAGGGCATCGTTGTCTGACGAAGCAGCATGAATTGAATTGGGATAGTGCAAACGGGGATCCCACCAAACAATATGATCACTCGATGGGTACTCGCACCCGGTGGACTGGTAATCTCCTGCAAGTAGACGAGAAGGCCGGAAAGATGGCTGCTAATGTTGTTTCGACTTGTGGCTTGAATCCCGAGACTACAACGGTTGCTGAGATGGATCAAATGAATTATCAGTTGGCCTGTCTTGAATGCCTTTCGTGGTCAGATGACGAGTGGGACCAAGCGGATGCACAGGTCTTTGGTTGGCGTGCGGCAGTAAGCCCTATCTTCATCCTTTGTTGTTGTTCCCATATTGACGCGTGACCAGGTCACTCACAATTGTCGTTCCCACCCAAGCAACGCAAACATCAGATGGAAGTTGATCGACGATGAACTTGCGCCCGAAGTCGTGAATGTTGACGAACAGTCCAACAAGTCAATTTTTTCCAGCGTATTTCTGCCAAGCGGTATATATGGTGGTCCAGCGGAAGAAGCGGTCTGGCTTTGTGCGCATTGCTTGGATCTCCCGTGCGAAACCGACTGTATGGAACTCTCCTCAATGAAGGATCATCAAAGCGCGAAGTATGCCGACATCATTCATTTGGCGTTCTACTGAGGTTCTGACCACTTATTGCAGGCATTCAATCTCGGAGCCGCACGAAAACAAAGATTATTACAGGGACTACGAATCTCCTCAGGGTCGCAAAGCACGCATGCCCCAGTTGAAAATTACGCTTACCATGGACAGACCAGACAACGTCCCCGGTCCCGGTGAAAAAAGGCATGCTTTTGATCCATGGGGCTTCGGATTCTCGGACGACGAGTTCGAAGAGGACTATGATTCGTATTACGATGATTATGATATCTTCTTCTGATGGGTTATTCTGTGTTTTATTGCCATTCATTGTAAAGCCTTTGATATTTTGGTACTGTACCTTCTCCGTTATGTTACGAATTCCTGCTATTTGATCACAATAATGATTTGGCCAATCGAGATGCACTAAAACACGCTGTGATAAATGGAGAAACGAGAAGATCTAAATGACTAGCTCCCCTTCTACACTACTCTTATCGAGACCCAATCGTGGAAGAATTGCCTCGTAACGATCCCGATCCAAACTCTTCAGATAGCGAAGGACCTTGGCTCGGTCATGAACAAGTTGGCGCAACGCTCTTCGATTTGCCACGTCCTTTCGGAACTCGAGTAGATGTGACCACAAGTTGCGGATCCGGTATGTTAGCAGTGCAGCTGTTGGATGAGTGAGCGAACGCTGACACGAGATCAAACTCAGACAGACGAACCCTGGACCTCTGGACGACCCGTGTCATTTGGTTGTTCGGAAGTGGAAAAGGTTGTAATGATGCGTCTGCGATTTTCGAAGGCCAGGCCTTTCGCATTCGCGTTTCTGAGGTCAACCAATTGGGCAAACGTGTTGGCTTTTCGCAGTTCCTCTTTCGTGGTCTCTTTGGTGCGCTCCACGGTGTCCTCATCGAATGTCGTGACACCTCTCTCGACCGTCAATGCAGGCAGAACTTGAAAGAGCAGCTTCTTGTCTTCTCCGCCCTCTATCCCAAAACTCAGATGCAACGGCACTTTTACTTGCCCTTCAGGAAGATCCATAACCCGAGGCTTTGCGTCTTGCGAGTAGACGTCCTCTGGAGTCAGGATGGTCTTTTGAAGGTCGCATCCTGCGTACTTGTCTTCCTTGTTGTATTCGGACCCCAGGACGACGTAAAGGCGAGATGCATCCTTGGCGTGTTTACGGTCCACCTTGGCCTGTAACTTGGAGACCGTCCTCTTTGGAGCTGGTGGTCTAGCTCGACAAACAGTAGAGGTGTGTAGGTCTGCGCGGCTCGAGGACGCGAGACAGCGCGAAACTGGACGCAAGAATGAAGGTGTCACATCATGCAAAGGTATAACAAAAACGACCCACCTTGAGTGATACGCGACCTGAACATGGACTCCTTGTAGCGTTGGCACCCGCGTACTGTATGTGCCAAGCACCAAAAGATCGCGCCGGTGCCATTCCGTTTTAGTACCGTGAGAATGGGAATAGCCGAACATCTATAAGAACCCTTTTTTTTTTCTCTTCTTCTTCTTCTTCAAGGGAGAATGCCACGCTGCGCGATGGAGAACGCTCCACCGTCGATGACAGTGCCAGTGACTTCGCATTGCAAGTCCTGATCTCTCGAGAGCATCAACCAGCTTAGGAAGTGTCGTATCGACGCTTTTGTAGGACACGGCATGTCGACACAAACCTGGAACATACCAAAATCTTTTGATTCCTAGTCTTTTGAGCAGATTCTCTCATGTATTGGTTACGGTTAGATTTTAACAACGTTGTTTGCGGAGCCATCCATGTCATATTCACTGCTGTTCACGCGTCTTCGGGCTGGTCCAAGGTTGGGAAAGGTCGGCACCCAGGTCAACGAGTTATGGTCAAGTGCTTCCGTTGAACTTCCAACGCACTGACATTGCTCAAAGGTACCTTTGCATTGTACACTTGCATACGATTGAATCTTGATATTCCTGGTCATCGCTCCGGCACACAGAGTTACATTCCGAATCTCCACATTGCCAGCAACTTCCGCCCACTTTTCATCGTGCAAGGAAGCAACCCTCTTCCTTTCGTCGTCAAGATGCACCCTCCTGAACCAGAACAAGCGTGCCGCCAGGATAATGTCTGCATAGGAGAAGGTATCCCCGAGTCTGCGGAACCCAAAATAGCATCCTGCATTGGCCCTTCCCGAGACCATTCGTCCACTTCGCCCTAATGAGTGTTTCTCTTGTAGTGGTGAAGTGTTCGAGACTCTGCTCATTCAAAATCCGTTGCTGTGCAGCAAAGAGAAGCTTCTTGCAATGTAAATACTGCGGGCTCGAAGACTTTGATTAGGCCCTTGGAGCCCTTTGGGAAGATAGGCTCCTCTGGATAGGTCTCATCGAGGTAAATAAAAAAATTTACTCCGCAATATCCCAGAAATCGCTGACCACGGCGCCGGTGTTGGGGTCGCTAAGAACAGGTACGGTAAAGTGTTCGCTCCCATCTGAACGTCTAGCTCAAGACGAATCTAAAACGTCTGTTGGACGGCACCACGCTACGGGTCATGGTACTCTCACCTTGGCTTTGCATGATTGACTGAGAAACACTTATTAGGGAGCTTGCAGGGGAGGTCATAATGGACGAGCGACAACATGGATTTGTCTGACCTGCCCCCGAGCCATTGTGTACCTGTTATCTGGTGGGTAGCAGACTTCCCCATAACGTAGTTGCTGACAGATCGATCCATATACTGACAGCTTCCATTCGCCAGAACCTCGGTCAAGTCAATAGAAACCTTGAACTTTACTCGACTTGGAGACTCTTATGTGATGTTAGTGGGAAAGCGATAAAGGTGGCACGCTTGATACTGTATGTCTAGTCCGTGTGGAGGACAAGGTTACACTCCCTTTCAACATCCGCAAGGAATTTCCCCCAGTTCCCATTACGAATAGAAGCAACTCTCTCCCACTCGTCGTCAAGAAGCACCCTCTTGAACCAAAACAAGCGTGCCGCCAGGACAATGTCTGCATAGGAGAAGGTATCCCCCATCAGCCATTTCCCATCAACCTGATCATACCATGTCCTTGCGGATCCCAAAAAACTTGTCTCGATGATTGCCCAGTGAGCGTCGCGCGCTGGTCCTTCTGGGGACCACTCGTCAACTTTCCCTCCAATTTCGGCTTCTTTTTTACCGCTCCAGTATTCCAGACTGCAATCATTCAAAGCGCTTCGAGTGCGTAGCAGAAAGAAATTCACAGACGCTCCTAGCAGTGCAGGCATTCTAGGCTCGAAGGCTTTGATGAGGCCCTTGGAGCCATTGGGAAAGATAAGTTTCTCCGGATAGGTCTCGTCGAGGTACTGAGCAATATCCCAGGAATCACTGACGATGGTGCCAGTGTTGGGATCGCTGAGAATGGGCAAGGTAAAGCGTTTGCTCCCATCTGGACATGTGGTTGGCGATGCCCCAGTTTCCTTTGATCTTGTAGCGATGTCGGCGTACTCGACCCAGACGGTCGTGAAAGGAAGATTCTTGTAGCTCAAGACAAATCTGCAACATCTGTTGAATGGCAGGACGCTATGATTGGGGTAAGTTCTCTCACCTTGGCTTTGCAGTGTTTGGTGAGTAACACTTATAGGGTAGCTTGGAGGGGAGGTCATATAGGACGAGCGGTAACATAGTGGTTCGTCTGACCTGCTTACGAGCCATTCTCTCGCTTTTTTGTAGTGCGCAGCGGGTTTCTCCATAACGTACATCCACAAATCTGATTGGAACTCATGATCTGCTCGTCTACAGCTTCCATTCTCCAGAACTTCGGTGCGTATAAGCGGAGATCTTACTAGGGTCTACTCCTTGACATAATAGAACCATTTGGGACATTTATTGGGAAGTCCACCCTATGAACTTGATTCTTACTGGGCTTAGCTTCAGCAAACACGCTGCCTTCCTCACCTCCAATTAGAACTTTCGAATGATCGAGCCGAGAAAAAAAATTTCAGGGACACGTAGCGCAGTGAGGCACGAGTGGAGCCATCCGAGCCATTCAGCGCACCACCCGTCACGCCCTGCCTCCATTTCCCATTTCGACCCCTCGCAGCCCATTCCTGGGGTTCGGAGTGCGTGATTCCGCCGATTGCCGGTACACGGGTCTGCGAGGTGTTCCCACCCACCGGTTCCCGTCCAGAGCCGGTGAGCGCGAAGCCCTCCCATCACATGGAGTGACGTCCAAAGAAGGTTTTTTTACGGTACTCGCAGAACCGCTTCTAGGCAGTTCTAAACCACAACCACTACCCAACTTTACAGGTCGAGACCCAGCCACGGTGCACATGTAGTGTCAGCCGGATCGAGGACTTGGTAAGTGACTATGCGCCAGAATTTTGGCAAGGATTTGATTTCCTGAGAACCGGGGCAGACGAGAGCGATATTACGATTTACTATGCTCAGGCTTGATCACTTCTGCACGGTTCGTGCACCGAAAAGAACTTCCTCGCCCCAGTAAAATGGCACTTTCGGACGCCGTAGCATGCACAAATCCAAACATTCAGGAAGCTTGGCTTTCGGCGCTACCGTTCGGCCCAATGCTCAAATATTCGACCCCGTCTGCATGTATTGATCATGTGATAATTCCAGCACGGAATATTTTTTGAGCTCATTCAATTTATATATCTATGTTTGCTATCACTTAGTAGTTACTAGACCTGAACCTGGTCCGGGGATAGGAACAGCGGGAAACTTCAAGTTGTCCCACGTTGTCACGTTTACTAGACACAGTGATCGCGAACGTGTAATCGAGTTGTACATTCGATCCACATGATCATACATTAGGCCTGCTCCATAGTAAGGTTCAATACATTCCTTTCCTTCAACCGCATGCAATTTCTCTTATTTCTTGTTCCTGAATGGCTGTTCGATTTTGGCTTGGGCCCGGGGTAAAGGTCTACAAGGTAGAGTGATCGAGGGACCAAAAATGTTTACCCCCAGTTCCTATGCCATTTTATTACGACCTATTCAACGTCTGCAACCACCATATCATTGTAAGTATAGTAATACAACTTCCCTCTTTCCCCATCCAAATGCGGCACACTGTCGCGACGCACGATTTGAGGAATTTCTGTTCCACCCCGGAACACGCTTGCAAAAGACAACACACATTGATCTCCTGTGGCATCTATCGCAAACTTTGTGACCTCCCATGTCTGAATACTATCTGGATCGTCTAACTGGGAGTCCCACAAAGTTAGGCCCCTTGCATACCCTTCATCGGAGATATCCCAACGGCTGTAGTGGTAATGCCACGAATCCTCCCGTGATGTCCGTGACCTCGCGACAATGTCGTGCTGTGTGATGGTCATTGGTGAGACGCCCGCCGGAGATGGCTGATGCAGAGTCAAGTCAACGCAGTAAGCTGTGCAGGGACAGTTCGATCCTAGCAACCTCACGTTGATAGACCCATCGTTGGGGTTAACAATGGGATTCCGTATGACATTGAAGGTCCCTCTTTTATTTTCAAATACACCTTCGTGAGAGAGGAGAAGGACGCCCGCTACATTTCGGGCAGGGTGCTGGTCGCCAGGGATAGAGAAGGCTTGGACGAGAATGGGAATGATGGGATATCCCGTCCGCTCCGAATCCCATGAATAACCAGTAAGAACGATCAAATGTGTATTTGTGAACATGATCCTGGAATAGGATTCCAGTGAAGTAGGATCGATTCTGGACTTTGTTTGATCCTGACAGTCGATTCGTGTTAGTCCACACAGATGATCTAATCACTACATACCAATGCAAGGCCGAACGCAGGGAATGCGTAGAATGCCTGGGTTGTCGTGTCAAACACCAAGGCTTGCTCTTTCAGATAAATGAATCGTGAATGCGGGGAAACATAATCCTCCATGTAGTATCGGCGGGAATTTTTGGCCACAGTACAAGGGATGTCCAAGTCAACACGGCCGCACGGTTTCCCAGACTCTGCATCCCACCCGAGTCCCAAGAGGATCCTATTAGTCACGGAGAATAAGGGGCGTGGCGCGAGGATTCACAGAAAATAAAGGCGCACCATGGTCGCGCAGGGGACTTGGTTCTCACTTCCACATACATGACCCACCGTCCTTCCATGAACCTCACCGAATTGGGGTACCAGCTGATCATATTTCCCACAATCCGTAAGTCTTGCGGAAAAGTTTTTGGATCGAGATGGGTGTCATACAATACAAACTTCATGTTGTATTGGCATGCGATGAGCCATCGACCACCGATGAGACTCATGTCTCCTACGAAGGCTACCTCCGAGTCACTGCGCATATAGGGGAAGTTGGTACACGACATGATTCGTAGCTGTGTCAACTCCTGGGACCAAGACTGTGCCAATCGCTCCGACTTGGCGAGCGCCCGCTCATGAGAAGGAATGGGAAGCAACTCAGGCGGACGCATTGGCGTGCTTGCATGGAGAGCCTTCCAAATCTCGGACTTGCTAGCTATGGCACAGAACGACTTCGAAACCTAGCAGGAAAGCAAGAATGTGACTTTGGGTTCGCACTCGGGGTGATGGAAGATAAACTCACGGAGCGCCATCGAACGACGTCTCGGACGCTCGTGTAGGAGAGAATCTTGCAGATGAGTTCTGTTGGAAGGGTGCGCAGCCCCTTGGACGATAAGTGCAAATACAACATCGACTATTCCCACACTCGTCTTGCGTCTTCTCATTCAGCTCTTCAAGCCGATCGTCCTCTGCTAGGAACTCTGGGGAGTGTTGATCGTCTGATTCCAGAACTGCGTGACTGTGCCACAAAGATTCAAAGCGGGAGCTTTGTCGGATGAAGTTGTGAAACTTTGTGAAATCCCCGGCATGCCGTGACCCTGCTCAAGTTATGTAGACGTCATATACGAGGAAATGATTGAGTTGAGTGGACCAACAGATGCAAGGCAACGGCCCGGGAGGATTGTGCGCACCTTTCAACTCTAGATGAGCCACTCAGACGGTCACTAAAATAATAACAGTGGAGCGTTCAGCACAACAAGAGGCTGGCGAGTAACATCACTGCTCCACATCACTGTCAACATGGTAGCCCTGCCATTCATGATATGTGATCGGTGGTTGGTGTTCAAAGCTTTCTCTTCTGCTGTTAGAACCAGCCAAGCACCACTATGGTCACATGACTACGAACATGAACAATTTTCCTCTCGCACCGTCCAACTTCATCATAGCGCGGTGCTGCATGATTTCATAAATATCATCTCCACCATGCAGCATCGCCGGCTCAGCAGGCCTACCATAAAACACGCAGAAATCTCTTATAAGATGAATGGCGGACTTCCTTCGTAGTCAACCCACCTGCATCCAAATCTTCGGTTTTTTGGCATTCAGTGACATGCCATGAACGCGGATACTAGTGTGGGCGGAGTTTACCCGGGTCGCTTGGTGCAAGTTGGAAACACATTGTCAATGTACAAGTTCTGCATCCAGAAAAGAGTACACCTGGTCACTGGCTTAAAGATCAGATGCAAAACGGACGGGAAGCACGATACGAACACAATCGTGGGTTCAGAAGCTTCACGATTAAACAGTGGACATTCCGACCTCGAAAGCACTGTGAATCGCATTTCTCATCCTCTCAGACTGCGTTACTCGATCTTGACAACAACCTTGCCCGTCACCTGGCCCGTCAATATCGTATCATATGCATCCAGCACTGACCTGAAGTTCATACATCGAATCGACAAAGGGACTCGGACGGAGCACACCTGTTTCATTTAGTTCGACAACAATGTGTAACCAGAATCCAAGAACTTACCTCTCTCGGTCAACGTACATAATATCATCATCATTCTCCTTGTTATTCTTCACATGAACTATCCTGTAGGGGAAAAAGAAACAACGAAGATGATTTTCCAACCACAATGCAACATTTTTTCCACAAGGAGTCAAGGGCATGGCAAGAGCGAGAAGGAGAGTAGAGAAAAAGAAGAGATACGTACGTGTGACACACTGACACAGGATTGAGTGCTGCCTGAGCACGTACCCTCACAGGCAACTTCACCGGCCTTGGCTTCGGGACTGGAACGTTCGTCTTGAACGCCATGGCATCACGAGGTGCGCCTTGCTTCATAACCAAGTATCCACGCCATTGGTGTCTTACATTCGATCCACTTCATAAGTCTACTCGAGCTCCATAATAAGGTTACACTCCTTCTCCACATCAACAAGCAATTCCCCCCACTTCCCGTCATGCAGAGAAGCGATTCTGTGCCACTCCTCGTCCCGAAATATCCTCTTGAACCAAAACAACCGAGCCACAAATACGATATCTGCGTAGGAAAAGGTGTTCCCCATCAACCATCTGCCCTCAACCTCGTCGTACCATGTCTTCGCGGAACCCAGGAAGCCCTTCTCGACGATTTCCCAATGAATGTCCCGCATTGGTCCTTCCGGAGACCATTTGTCGAATGTCTCTCCGATGCTAGCTTCTCTTGTAGCGGTGAAGTATTCCAAACTGCGCCCATTTACAATCTGCCGTGTGCGCAGATAGGTCAACCTTTCAGAATCTCCCTGCAATGCGATCACCGCAGACTCGAAGGCTTTGATGAGTCCCTTGGAGTCCTTGGGGAAAATTGGCTTCTCAGGATAGGTTGCATCGAGGTACTCGGCAATTTCCCAAGATCCACTCATCAGGACACCAGTGTTGGGATCACCGAGAACTGGTAGGGTATACTGTGCAGTCCCATCTGGACGTTTAGTTGGTAATGCACCGATTTCTTTCAATGTTGGGGCGATGTCAGGGTACTCGACCCAGGTGGTTGTGAACGGGAGATTCTTATAACCCAAAACGAATCTGGTACGTTCATTCATTAATGATGACGTTTACGGAAATTATGTGCTCGCACCTTGGCTTTGCAGGGTTAGGCGACCAAATGTTACCAGGGAGCTTGGAGGGAATGTCGTAGAGGACCAGCGGTAACATCGCAGAGTATCTGATTCGCTCTTGGTCGTCCTGTACGCGTTATAAGGATGGCTGATGGGCAGTGTGTATGAGTCACGATCTCTATAGTACTTTGTGCTTTATCAGCATGCTTAGCTCCGCCTATCACGCCGGCCTTCCAAGTTACCACCTATCTGATCGAAAACCGGATGGAGCAGAAGCGCAGTGACCGGGCGTCGCTGTTGCTATTATCGACTGTTGGAGGGAAGCATGCAATGCAGACCAATCTGACCAGACCACCTATAAGGTTTTTGGTCACGGGTAGCCTTAGGTTAGGTTAGGTTACCTTGCCTCTAGAATCCAATCATTCGTCCTCATATGGTAATGTGGGAAAGTGGTGTTTGAGGTTCCCTCAGAGTCAGATTGACCTTACTGACTGTGTACTACCTTTGCTGCATTATGGTGTCAACGAAGAAGGGAACAGCGGCATCCTCGCCCAAGAAATCCTCCAAGGATATAACTTTAAAAAAACTCAAAGGCGAAAATTTCTATCGCAATGCAAAACAAGTCGCCCGAGCCAAGATGCTCACCGGGGGAAAGGCCGTCCGGGACAAGGACGGAAACATAATCAAAGCCGCTGCTTTCCAGAAAGGAGAAAGCGAGACCAAGCCAGGGCGTGTACAACCCGATCGAAGGTGGTTTGGTGCGTATTCGAGTGCTTGTTTGCGTTTAGATTCCTGAGAACATTTATTCAGGCAATACGAGAGTGATATCACAAACTGCGCTTGACCACTTCAGAACGAGTCTATCCACCAAAAAGGATGACCCTTACTCTGTCCTTTTGCGCCGCAATAAGCTTCCCATGGCACTTTTGGAAGACGCGGCCAACCCAAATACTCGCAAGGTGAGCTCTTGCTATGGTTCGATATTGTACCCGTCCTAACTTCGTTCACATGCAGCGATCTCATATTGTAGAAACAGAACCATTCAATGAAACGTTCGGTCCGAAAGCCCAGCGGAAGAAACCCAAGCTGGACGTCGGAACATTCGAGGAGCTTGGCAAAGTCGGCGCAGCGGCTGCTCAACAGAGCGAAGACTGTGTGGAGGAATCGTCTGGTGCCTTTGCTGGAGATTTCCAACCCGTTCATGCCGATCACATCGAGCCCATCTTCTCAAAAGGCACCTCGCGGCGCATATACGGCGAGCTATACAAAGTGATCGACTCTTCAGACGTCGTCCTGCACATCTTGGATGCCCGTGACCCGCTCGGAACTATGTGTGAGTCGGTATTGGAGTACTTGAAGAAAGAAAAGGCACACAAGCAAGTTGTATTGGTGATCAACAAGTGCGATTTAGTGCCCAACTGGGTGACTGTGAGTGATTCCTTACTATCGGTTCAATGTGTGAATACTGTTCTGGATAGGCACGATATATACAGCAACTTACCCCAAGATACCCCACAATCGCATTCCATGCATCGCCAAATCACTCCTTCGGCAAAGGTTCTCTCATACAGCTCCTTCGTCAGTTCTCGCAGCTTCACTCGGATAAGAAGCAAATCTCGGTTGGTTTCGTGGGATACCCCAACGTCGGCAAAAGTAGTGTAATAAATACCCTCAAAAGTGGCAAGGTTTGTTGCGTTGCACCAATACCAGGAGAAACCAAGGTTCGTCAATCTCCCTCGACATATTTACCGGACATCAGATGCATGATTTCGTTCTAGGTCTGGCAATACATCACACTGACTCGACGAATCTATCTTATCGACTGTCCCGGCATCGTACCTACATCTGCGCACGATTCGCAAACTTCAACAGTTCTCAAGGGAGTCTTACGTGTCGAAGCCTTGCCCACTCCGTCAGAACATATACCCGCACTGATGAAGCGCGTAAAACCGCTCTACCTTTCCCGGACGTACAATGTTCCCCTTCCTAATCCAGACGACCCAACAGAGGGATGGGATCCAGAACAGTTTTTGAATACGCTAGCCAAAATGAAAGGGCGACTACTCAAAGGCGGAGAGCCAGATGTGGATGGTGTTGCCAAGATTATACTTTCCGACTGGGTTCGAGGTCGCATTCCGTTTTTCGTCTCGCCTCCTGAACGACCCGAAGCGCTTAATGCAGCTGAAGCGAAAACAAAGGCTAAAGGGAAGGCTAAGGCGGCGGCAAAGGAAGAGGAGGAAAGGGTCGTGAGCGTCAAGCAGAACCTCAACTCGATTATGCAGAAGAATACATTCCTCGGTGAGGACATCAGACCATTGGAGGGCGAAGCCGGAAGTGGTGAGGAGGCTTTATCGGACGAGCTTTCTGGTGAAGAAGAACAAGCCGCGCCGGAGGATGCCTCCGATGCTGATCCAGAGCTATCTTGGAACGACGTGTTCGAAGAAGAGGGCCACCGTAACGATTCTAGTGCAGAACCAGCTAAAGGTCAAGTGTCTTGCATCACCATTGTTCGCTCTTGGTCGATCTCATCATTGAGCAGGTGATGTGTCCTCGGATAGAAACACACCTGCGCCCTCTAAGAAAGAGCCTCGGGTGAAAACCAACAAAGTACTTTACCAGTTTTCCCCCAATTTTTGGTTTTCACATTCATTGCAGAAACGAGCTGAAAATTTCTACACGAATACGAATGTGAAGAATAAAAACCGCGGAAAGGCAGCCTTGCTCAAGTCATTGCCGGTCGGTAAGAAAGGCGAGGGTCGGAAACGCCGTTGAGGATCGGACGGTGTTAGCTGTACGAAAATGAATACTTATAGCTACGATATCTTATCTTGACAATGAGCGTCTCCCAAGTCGTGCCTGTGCGGAAGATAATCTATTTCCCACGATAATTACGGTCCCTATAAGACTGCAGACCGCTGAAATCTTCCGTCTTCGCTTTCCCAATCATGTCCATCGTCAAAGTTCACGCACGCCAGGTAATCGCAACCCGCATATATGCTCGATCTATATCATGCTGAGGGCCATCGTTGCATAGATCTTCGACTCTCGCGGAAACCCAACCGTCGAAGTCGACCTCACCACCGACAAAGGTGATTGCCCGCATACAGTCACTGATCAAACTCACTGATGCATTTTGACAGGTCTTTACCGTGCCGCTGTACCCTCTGGTGCATCCACTGGCGCCCACGAGGCCGTCGAGCTTCGCGATGGTGACAAGGCCCACTATGTCGGAAAGGGCAAGTTGAGTTTACTGCGTTCCAACTGACGCCAGTAACCCTATTTCAAACAGGTGTCTCGAAGGCCGTTGCAAACGTCAACGACGTCCTGGGGCCCGAGCTGATCAAGTCAGGCCTCAAGGTTACTCAACAAAAGGAGATCGATGACTTCCTGATCAAACAGGACGGTACCCCTAACAAGGGCAAGTACGGTGCTAACGCTATCCTTGGTATCTCCATTGCGGTTACCGTGGCTGGTGCTGCCGAGAAGGGTGTCCCGGTGTACCAACACTTGGCTGAACTCGCGGGCGTCAAGCCTCCCTATGTGTTGCCCTGCCCTGCTTTCAACGTCATCAACGGCGGATCGCATGCGGGAAACAAGCTCGCGTTCCAGGAGTTCATGCTCTTGCCAACCGGTGCTTCCAGTTTCACCGAGGCAATGAAGATCGGTACGGAAACCTACCACACCTTGAAGAAGGTTATCAGCGCCAAGTACGGAATCGATGGTTAGTAAAACGTGCGATCTATTCTGGTCCTTGTTGGCTTGATTTATTTCTGTTAGCTGTCAACGTTGGTGACGAAGGAGGATTTGCCCCTAACGTCGGTGGTGCGGAGGAATCACTTGAACTTTTGAGCCAGGCCATCAAGCAGGCGGGCTACGAGGGCAAGATCAAGATCGCTCTCGATGTTGCCTCGTCGGAGTTCTACAAAGATGGAAAATATGACCTGGACTTCAAGAACCCCAACTCTGACCCCCAGAAGTGGATATCTGGGACTGAACTCGCCGATCTGTACCTCACTTATATCGACAAGTACCCAATTGTTTCTGTCGAAGATCCTTTCGACCAGGACGACTGGGAGGCGTGGTCCCACTTCACGAAGCGGAGCACAGTCCAGATTGTTGGTGACGACTTGACAGTCACTAACCCTCAACGCATCAAGACCGCTATCGAAAAGAAGGCTTGTAACGGTCTGCTTCTCAAGGTTAGTGGTTTAGTTTATCGGATTGGGAGAAACACTAACATTATTCGTTGTCAGATCAACCAGATCGGTACCATTTCCGAGTCCATCCAAGCGTACGTTTCAACTGCCTCGTCGTACGTCATAATATATATCGCATTTTCAGTGCACAACTTTCCCAGTCGGATGGATGGGGTGTCATGGTCTCTCACCGCAGCGGTGAGACCGAGAATACTATTATCGCCGACCTTGTTGTTGCTCTTGGTACTGGTCAGATCAAGACCGGTGCACCAGCCCGAAGCGAGCGTGTCGCCAAATACAACGCATTGTTGCGCATTGAGTAAGCTCGACACGGTTACTTGTTTGTATGATGCTCAGCATCTTTTTTAGGGAGGAGCTCCAGGGAACGGGTGCGACTTACGCTGGAGACAAGGGATTGTCTGCTGGTCTGAATGCTCCTGCCCTGCTTAAAAAGTGAAAGGCGAGAACCAGCCCGAGTAGCGAGTTCTTCCGAACACGAAAAGAATAGAGGGATGGTGTTGTATGATTCACTAGACTTGTATGTCGCGCTTATTGTACACTGACAAGTTGCAGTCTCGAATGCAAACGTGGGCTTTTGTAACTTTGTCGCACGTGCGAATTGCATCCGAGATAAGATAACTCAAAGAATCACGTGGCCCATCCGTTCCTTGTTGTGCGCTCTGTTCGTTGCTCTTTCGGCCAACTGTCGGCGCTGTGCCGTTGTCTGTTGACATATCAAGTTGCAGTGCCTTGGTCCTGTGTATGACTAGGAATGATGGCGCACCCAGCTTACCTTCTTTGTCTGTCTTACATGTCTTTGGCACCGGGCGAGCCCTGCTCCGACTCGGTTGGCGAAGCTGTTCCCGCGCCATAGGCAAAACGGACTCGTCCGAGTCACGTCACTCAGAACAACCTATATAAATGCGACACGTCAATTCCTATGCCTCTCTCATGTCTACCACATCATCCACCAAACCCACCACATCCCCCAATGACGTGTCCAGTACCCGTCTGAACGATTTGGGGGGCTCCGCTGCGAAAGACGTGCGTGCTCACGAGCACGCTCGTCATCGCACCAAGGAGCGCCGGGAGCATGCGCTCGCGAAGGAGCGCAAGGAGAAGGCCGCTACTGTGCGCGCTCTGGGACTCAAGGTTGTCCGGGGGGTGAAGCTCGTCCGGAGGCTGAGCATGGAGGCCTGGGACGGGGAAGTGCCCAAGGAACAGCAACGACCTGTGAGACCTGTGGTCGAGGACGCAGCGCCGCTCCCGCAGTCGCCGGTCTCACCTCGCTCGCCATTTACGGAGCTGACGCTAGGCGACGTTATCTCGAAGCCACGCCAGCCCAAGGCGAAACGTGAGTGGAATTCGTGAGACTTGTATCTGTCCTCGCTGACTGATTGATCCGTTTGGTTCTTGCCGGTTGCAGAGCTTGATTTCGAGATGATCCCGCCGATTCGGGCCGTTATCGCGTTGGATGACGTCGACGTCGATGCCGACGAGCCATGGGAATACATCACCCGTGCCAGCGTCAATGATGGGTTCGCTTGGAAGGGCAAGTCGTATGCGAAAGCTGTCGCCAGCGCTATGTAAAGGCTTTGCGCAGCTTCCGACCTCGGACCGTTATAGATAACCACTATCAAATTGCCACGACGTTCATGACGACTCTCCTTTCATATTCTTAGATACATTCCCTACAAACAGATATTGTGCCCGGAGTTCTCTTGCACACTACTAATTCGTCTAGCTTCTTATAGTGTTTGGTCAGTTAGTTTAGGATTAATCTGAATTGACCCGGTTTTGCTCGGGATCATGAGAACACTCCATAAGGGCTGTGAACTCTCTGATAGCGACTGCGCACTGAGTGGAGTTGTACGTCATCGAATGTTCAAGCAGGGTTATGTTTTCAGCGGAAGAAGGCTGTAACTATCACGTAATGGATTGTGCGGAATCACATGTAAGAACATAGCGACAAGTGTAGGGACACGTCCCTGTTCCAAGGGAACGCGGAAGGCTGAGTGCGAGATCTGAAGAGGACAGGGAGGTTAGCCAAATGGGGCGCGAGATAAGAGGTGAGCGCAATAAACGAGCGATGAGACGACAACGGCGGCAGCGACGATCGATCGGACGAGGACAAGACTGAAACGGGGATCTATCCAATGATAAGTTACTGCGAGAACACAGCTTATAAACTACGAGAAGAGTGACGCGAGCGAGCAGGTAAATATGCGACAAAGTTGTCCAACAAGTATCAGTACTATGACAGGTGATGATGGAAAAAGAAACTTGGCGACGACACGGGGAATGAAACAAAAAGGCAACGAGACTAAGCGAGCGAGGGCTCAAGGCGACGCAATCGGACTGAATCGGGAGAGCGTACCTTACACAAGGACAAGCAAGTCTATGATCAGGCTGAGACGATCATTCATGAGAACCCTGTCGGGATCGTGGGCATGAAGATCGGAAGGGGGTGTGCCTATGTAACTCGTTGATAAGTCACCTAGAGACGTTGGCAGAACAAGGGTACGAACCTCTGTGTTGAAGACGTATTCTGGAATGTGGAGGTCAGACATGGGATCGACCGTTCATGATCGAGGCACGTACCGTCTAGCGGAAGGACAGTAGCGTCCGAGAAGAGCAGGTACAGGTACTTGAGTGTCTCACTCTAACCAAAAAAAAAGAAGTTTAGGCGCGCGCAAGGCGCTGAGGAACCAGGGGATGTTTACCATCAAAAAGGTTTCCATTTTGTCATCTTGTTCGACAGGGACTTGATCGACGTTCCTCACGCTAGCGAAGCCACCGGTAGGGACGCGACAGTGTTTCTGAATCGCTTGGAAGATGTCCCATCCTTGATCGCGGTACATCGTGTCACCTGTCAAGCGAAAGGCAAGGAAGAGAGACTCGACTGTTTCTGGGCTGGATGGAAACGCATCAATATCATTTGGATTTTGTGACAAGGGCTGACAGACACACCGCAGAATGTATCTTGCATCCAGCGAAGGAATTTTTCCTGGTCTAGCGATATTTTTAAACAGAATAAGCCTCCTTGCTTGACCTCGATCGGGGCGTTTACTCACTGAGACCCTTTGATATACCAGTCCGTCCGGCCTGACCATTCATTTACTTTATTATCTGGAATCTGGAAATATACGATCTCTGCAGAAAGTCCACTACAAAATTCGGCAGTCAAGAAGACATACCAGCGAAAAGTGGAGGCATGACCTACGTCTGGGTATCATGGGTAGCCATACACGTCTTGACGAGTTCCACACCCGTCAGCCAATCGCGTTTTGCCTGTTCGGAAAGCTCGTGTGGTAAAGGTGGGACGGATACACGTCCAACTAGCGCCCCAGCAGTACTCGCGCCCAACATGAGCGAACCACCTAAGAAACAAACAAGATGATCTTGCTTTGGATCAAGCCGCCAACTCCTATCCAATGGGCATAGATAAGAACTCGAAAAGAGACCAGAGCATGGGGGTTGTCTACGAACGCCTGGGGTTGACCACCGCCCTGCGGTATGAGTTCAGCAGTATAGATCAGCTCGCCAGAAACGCTCTTCCGTATAAGGTGATCATGGATACCCGTCATCGCTTGGTCATACAGCTATCAGTCGTGTAAGCATGGCACACAATTCGCCGTTTTACAGGAGTATCTTGGAACTCACTTTGCGGTACACCTCCTCAGTTTGGTTCTATGAACGGTTACTTCACCAGGAGGGATAAACATTGAATTCCAAAACTCACAGTTTGGAGATACTGTTTTCTGCACCGAGAAAAATCAGTAATTTACGCTGATGTGAGACTGAACGGAATGCTAACAATAGATACTCATAGTACGAGTCTCCGCGGGAACCAAGACGTATAGATGAGGCCTGGTACATACCAGTCTTCGGGCTGGCAATGGAAACAGATTCAGGATGGTCTTGCAAGATTATTTTTGATACGCACTCGACAAAAATGGGTACAAGACCATGTGGAAGTCTTGCTGCTTTGAGGATGGACATAACCTGCAAAAAATGGATGAGGTGGAGTCCTCTGAGAGGAGACATGAACATACCTCTTCTGCTTTTTCCCAATAAACGTCCTCGTCGGTGAGAAAGGCAAGGTAACGAAATTCGAGCTGCAAGGTGGCAGCTTCTGCAGTGCTGACGAGACCGTTGTTGTCGAAGTCTGGCACACCTTTGTGACGCTGCAAATTGACAGAAGAAAGCGGGAGGCCTGAAGGCGTCTCGAATGCAGGAAGAATGCGGTTTCCGAGTTCTTTTGCTTTTTCGAGGAAGAGGGGATCCCCACCCGAAAGGTGGTAAGCAGCTAGCAGCCCACCCAATACGCGTATTGTCGTCTACAAAGCAAATGCGGCATTCACGCACTACGCCACCCGTCGGGTAATCATGTTAGACGCACCTCAAATGTGCTGAAATCTGCATCACGATCAAACGACATTTGATCCTGTACCCATTTCCTAGCCCTTTCATACTCGTCATGTAAACCCATGATAAGCATCGTGTCAATGGAATCGACGACGGTGTACCCTATGCCCCCGGCATTTGTCAGGTTGGAACCTGTGTGAGATAGTGGGTGATATTCGTCATCACCCATAGCATCTCGCTCTGAAATGGTCAATATTGGAAAAAGGTTGCTCGGTCACGCTTACCGTACGCCGACCAAGCATGCTGCAAATGGAGATGGAGAATTGGTGTAACTCCGAGGTGGATATACACACACCTTGAATGCCTCTACCACTGCATCACGCCTGGGCACATCTGCTGTGAATGTTGGAGCCACCCCAGGCCGGACACCGGACAGGTGAATTTTGTCGAGTTGAGTGCTTGCTTGTTCGCCTGACGCAAACTGAACCAGAGTCAAACAAAGTGCAATTACAATTCACGACTCCACTTGCCTGATACAGAACAAACACGACTGCGATAGCAAGTAAGCAATAAAATGTCTTGAAGTATCCAGCATGCCTCATGGCCTGCCACTTGGAGTCACGATCGTTTATTAAAGACGCGAACAACTAAACACGGACGAAAAAGCCTACCTGTGGGTATCCTTTGGGATCAGTGTTCGCTGGTGGCAATGGATGGGCGGACGACAACTTCCTATGCCGCATTGTGAGTGCACTCAGTGACTGAGTGTAAATACCAGGATGGTATTAAGAAGTGACGCCGTGAGCGGCTATTCTACATCAATTCTGGATCACACACACGTTCATTTCAACGCACCGCATCAATTCCCTTCCCGCCACACTATTAGAAAGTATCGGATTTGGACATTTGCCCTATTACCTGCGTCGGCATTGATAGATTGTAAGAGAAGTGTAGTATTTCAAACTTTGGGCCTGTTCGGATCACATCTGTGTAACGAGTTGTATTAGCAGTGAATACATTGAGTTGTCACGATGTATGGTAATGTCTGCTCATAGCGGGATCAAAATTCATATCGGATGTTGTCTAAATGAGCTCTAATGGTCAGAACAAACGATTGTTGGTCCAGTCATACACAAGTTGTCGGAAATGACATACCTGACAAAGGAGTAACGAATACGATATTATCTGTTCTGACCCTGCATTGACATATCTTTTTCTGTACGTTTTGTGATGATGGGAACCGGGCGTAATAACCGGGAGAAGCCACGAGACTTGAAACTTGAACCAGTTCAACCGCGTCAGAGTAAGTAAATAATACTCTCCTCCTCTACCCATCCGCCTTGGCTCACGGCGCACTCTCGTCGCGAAGATCAGGGTCGGTCGAGTTCCCGCAGAGGAAGGCTTCTTCATTCATTGATTCTGAATCATTGACACCCTACCGTGTATACACGGCCCTGACTGATCTTCAGATTGATTTCTGGTGTTTTAGGCAGTGTCCGCATGCGTGTGTGATGTTCTGGTGCCCTGTAGAAGAGTCGTAACGGGTGCCATAGTATGTGCTTTTATTGTAAATATGATGTTCATGTCACATGAATAGACATCCAAAATCAAGCCTCCTTCCCCAATCCAGCTGAATAAATTGGTGCTATCTTTCATTGAAGCAAACTGAATTTTGTCGGTGCTGCGCCCAGATGATGAGATCTTGAGAAGTCATCGCCATTGGTCCTCCCTTGGAGGCCCTTTGGAGCTTATACTAGTACTAGCGGAGTCTTGTGAGGTTGTGAAGTGTCAACCGGTCGGGGATATGAACTACTAAATTTCGTAGAGTGAAATGCTTAATGACAAATGTGACTACTAGTACCGGCCCGGGCCGGCGGGTGTGAACACCTTCATCCCCTTGTGTCTACTCTTATCTCTCCACCTCGATCAAATCACCAAGGTACTATTCCGTGCGTATCATTCAAACAACCCTCTCATTCCCTTTTCTTCTGGTACAGAAATGGCTATCGAATTGACCCCTCTGCCATTACCTGCTTCCGCGGATCCAGCTTACTTTGTCGACTTTGGTCGCCAAGTCAAGGGGGTCAACCCCGGTGAGCTCACGCCGGCCCAGTTTGCTGAGATCCACGACGCACTCTACAAGGTTCGTCATTCCAACCGTCGCCATGACCGCTCCACGTCCAATTGAACCACATCGCCCATCAGCACGGCGCCCTCTTGTTCCGAAACGTCACTCTTACGCCGGAACAGCAGTACGCGCTTACTAAGGTAATTCACATTCCTGTCTCTCGATACCCACATATCTCCCTACCACTACCACTACCCTTACAGGCGTTCGATCCCGAGTCAGAGAGCTATGGGCACGGCAACAACAAGACTCAATCCACCAAGAAGTCTATCCTTCATCCGGATCTCAAGACCATCCCCCGCGTGCCTCAGGTCCAGCTCATCGGCAACGGAGTAGTGACCGATCATGAAGGTCTCGCTACTGCTACCCTCAAACATCCCTCCCACAAGACCTTTCACAAGACCCGCGTCTCCGAGGAGGACGAAGCCAAGGGCTTCACTCGTTACTACAGATGGCACATCGACGCAGCTCTGTACGATTACAACCCCCCTCGCGTGACCACGCTCTATGGGATCACAGTACCCCAGGGCGAGCGCCAGATCGTCAGGTATGACGACGGATCCGGAGACGAGTTGCCGGTGCCTCTCGGTACCACTGCGTTCGTCTCGGGCAAGACCATGTTTGAGATTTTACCGCCGGAGCTCAAGAGTCTGGCGGTGAGAGCCTCGGTGCGGTATGCGCCACACCCTTACGTATGGATGGCCCCGGCTCATGCCCTCCCGACCGGTCTGGGAATCGAGAACGAAGGGCTCGAACTCCCCCTGAGTGAAGTCCCCGAATGGGAAGAGTCCAAGATCAAGACGTTTCCCGTGGTAAGTCGATCTGCACCAGAAAGCGAGGGGAGAGATCGCTGAAAAACACACGGTACCGCGTGCCATCGCAGACGTGGAAGAACCCAGTCACGGGGGACCTTCACTTCCAGGTGCACCCATGCGGCGCTCAGGAACTCATCGTCGAGCCACTTCCGGCAGGCGCGAACCGCTCTGGCGCCCTGTACCCAGACGGCGCCCACATCAAGGATCTTGCACAAGTTCGCGAGCTGCTGTACAAGATGCAGCGACCTGCGATCTCACCAAAGGTGAGCACACCGCGTGCTAGCTGGCATGTGCCGGTAATGACGTCTTCCACCTCATCGTGTGTATCCGTTTTATTTTGATCTCTTCCACACGCGGCGACTCGGAAAAAAATAGCTCGTGTACCCGCATGACTGGAAGGAGAATGACCTCGTCCTGTTCCACAACCGCGGACTGTTGCATTCCGTCGTCGGTGCATTTACGCCTGACCAAGTCCGCACTTTCCACCAGTGCAACCTCGCTGCGTCCGATGTCCCCGCAGGACCGACGAAAGATGACGTCCAGAAGTGGGCCTAGACTCAAGTACGGCAAAGTTCCCCGCTCGCTGAGTCAAGCACTGGCACACGTCTTCTTGCTTCTCCCTTCCTACAGCATGGAGACACGTGTAGACGCGCTCTCTCTCGATGTGGAAATCGTGTTGATAAATAAATTCCGTTTTTTCTTTGACCTTTATGTGGATATTATTCATTATCGGGATCGTGTTTGATGCAGACCGCCAGACGGGAACGTTCTATGGCAGCTCTGCCTTTCTCGGTTTCACAACAGATCATGAATTTGAAAAAAACAAGTTATTATTGTCACATCGGTTTCTCGACCTCCGACGTCCACGTCAACGGTTGTGCTGCTGCCAGTGGGTGTCCCCCCCTACAAAGCGGTTCCCCATCGCGCTCGCACAAACTGTCAGTAGTGACACAGCAAGTTTGATATATCAATATGCGCCCGTTTCCAGCACGCCCGATGCCGTCATGAGTGCAATGACTCCTCCCCAAAGTTGCAATTGTCTGATTCGAATGGAAGCGGCCTCATAATATGGACGATTTCATTTTCTTGCCTGCGACTTTGTTCGCCGCGTTCCAAACTAGAAAGCGGAGCGGCGTTTCCCAGAGTATTTCCGAGAAGAAATAAATGAAATCGTCCAGATCATTGAAGGTCTGTATTACAACAAATTCCAGGTATAACCAGGCCGTAAATTCCGATCAAGAAAGCGTGTGTGTGTGTGTGTGTTGTGTGGGAGGTGCGGAGGGGCGAGGGGCAGCAAGTTACTAGGGATCGACGACGACTAACGCCGTCGCCATCCCGCCCCCGTCCTCCCGTCCTCCCGAGGAGCAATTAAGTGAGGTGACTAAGTACGGTGAAAGCTGCGACGTCAAAGGAGGATCAAGTACGTACGTAAGGAGAAGAGCAGTAACGCGGACAAAAATTACTATGCACAATAAAACGGGGGGACGGAGGGCTGAAAGGCAAGAAGTATTACTAGCCAAACAGGATACGCAAGAAGCCATCCAAAACGAAGAGGAAAAAAATAACGATTCGCGATCACATAGAGACGACAACGCAGAGAGACGACGGGCACGGACGGGTCACACGCAACAGGAAAACGAAAAGAGAAAGAGATCTCGACAACATTGAAGATGATCAACATATTCAAAAATAGTTATGTATCTATCCCGGGTGATGTCGGATAGGCTGAGAGACCACAGTTCCCTCAGCCCTGTCACTGAACGGACACGGCCGAGGGGGGTGGCGACGACGCTACAGATGGTATATCAGTGGGACGTTCACCGACCTCTTCCGTTGGGGAGCCAGGCTCTGGGCTGTAGCCCGAGACTTCTGACTTTGCTCGAACTTCGCCTTCTTCGCTTGCCCTTCGCTCATCACGAGCGCTGCTGGCGGCATTCTCGTTCACGATTTCCCCCTTGATTTGATCGGCCTGTCTAACTTCTCGAGCGGCATATGCCGAGCCTCGGAAGGACTGCTTGCCGAGATCACGCGAGAAGCTGTACAAGGAACGGATATCGTGGGTGCTGCTTCGTGCATCAACGTCCGTATCGGTCTCCCGTTCACCGTCGCTTTCGTCGATAGCGGTACGGAGAGAGGAAACGGCAATGTTAGTGTTGTTCATGAATCCGACGGTCCCTGGAGTGTGGTATGTCGGAGTAAGAGAAGGAAGTGGTGGCATGGAGTATGTCCGGGGTAGAGGGGGAGGAAGGCTGCGTCCTGAAATGCGCGAAGCGGCTAAGCGAGCCGCCGGGATGGGTGGCGTCGATGCAGCAGATTTGGTCTTCCGGAGTGGTCGTGTGGCACGACGCGCGCTATTGCTCTTTGAAGAGGCGCGCTGAGGAGCCGAAGAGCCTTCTTCTTCGGCAGGGGGCTCGTCGCCAGCAGGACCTGTAGTCGAGTCAACGGAGGTCTGAGAAGAGTTGTCACCCTTGTGTACGCGCAAATGCTGGAGGAGGTTATCGTTGCGGTTGAAGCATTTATCACACGAAGGGTGTGGACATTGAAAGGCTGATCGGGAACGATTTAGCGCTCTGGTTGAAAATGAGGATGATGGCATGATCAGGCTCACGTTTTTCGTGGGTGTGGATAGATCTGATATGCCTCTTCAAGTGTTCGCCACGACTGAAGCATTTGCCACAGTCCTGCACTTTGCAGACATAGACTCTGCCCTTTTTGCCCTCGGGATTCTCGGCTTCGGTCGCAGTATCCCCTGCGGTTGGCACGCGTCGGCCGCGACTCTTCTTTGTGAGGTTCGGAACTGGTACGGGAGGCGCGGTGCGTATGCGCGGGCCGCGGCGTTCGGCGGTGAACGAGCTGGACGAGGCGTCCAAGAAGGTATATTCTCCGGCGGGCGGAGATATACGAGGGACGACGGGTGGAGATTCCACTGTCGGGGGTGGTTCAGTTACGTCGACGAGGGTCATAGAGGACGATGCGGGGAGCAAAAGGGGAGGCTCGACCCTCGGAATCTTGGCCGGTTGAAGTGCGGAATTCCGATCAGGTTCTTCATCTGTTTCTTCGTCGACTGCTCGTGCGTCGAATGATCGTTTGAGGGTTGCCGGACCCTTTTGAAATGATAATTGTTCGTCGTCTGTGTCGTCTTCCCTACTATATTTACCCCAGCGGACGGTAGGACGACCGGTGGTCTGTGATCGCGTTATTCTTCTTGGGCTGGATGCGGAGTCGGGAGTTGAGGGGGAGTGCTCAACCTGAAGAAAGGGGTAAGCCGACGACCCGAGGGTTCGGCATTATCCTGGTCAGGGAATGGGTTGGAGAAAGGGCAAAGTTTGCTGACCGTTTTCTGGGGAGTACCCAAGTCAACGAGCGTTGGTTCCTCTACGAGAGTGCTCATGGTGGCCCCGTTTGTAGTTTTTGGTGTTTCTTCAGAAGATTGCATTGTTTTTGCGCTGCCTGATGGGAGAATCAAACCGAGAGTGGTTTTGTGAGAGCGAGAAAAGCTCACCTGGTAAAGAAAAGAGGGAAAATAAGCGGAGACAAGAAAGCGAATACTTGCAAACAACGACTAGAACGAGTTTTTAGGACCAAAACGAGAGACTAGCACGGAACTGAGGACGATGTGTTGATTGTCGGAGCCCCTGTCCAAAGCGGACACAGGGAAAAAAACAAGATCAAAAAGAGCACGTGTCCACAAGTCCACCGTTATTACTCAGCAGGTCCATGGACCACAATGCCGAACTCGGCATCCCTAACAGGTCTCCTCCCCTCCTGCGGCATCCGCACCGGACTCAGACTCGGACTTGCCTGTTTTGCCCGCCCTTCATCCATTCTCGTCTTGCTCTCGTCCTGCATCGCCAATCCGACGGCACGCCACAACCGGTACTTGACGCCGAACAGCTTTGTCGACCACTCCTTTGTTGTTGATGACAAGACCACGTTTCTTTGTGCACACGAGGCACTACTACCGTTATCAGTTGCTCTGTCGGTACTCGGATCCGTGCTTTCTCTTTTCTTTGGGTATCACACGCGTGTGGTAGAAGGACATACCTCGGGACGGAATGCCTGGTCGGGCGCAAGTTACGACCCAGAAACTACTCCGCAGATCCGCGGTGGCCCTCGATAAGGTATGTCAGTTGTTCTCATGGATAGGCTGTTATTAAGCCCGGTGGAACATTCTGGCTGACATTTTCGCAGGGACCACTATACGCGATTATGCATTCGCCGTTCCTCTTGCCTCTTACGATCCCTCTGCTTTCCCTCGCGCCAGTTGATAAGGCTATCTCGGATCCCTGAAAGGACTAGACTCGAGAGTTGGTCGCCAAGCTTTTCATATGTGATCAGTTATGACACGTACCTTTCAAGTTTCAACCCGAATGACACCCTTTCATGTCTCTTGCTTTGTTGGCCGTGGTCGGTAGCCGGTACCTTGGTGGCCTGATGTCCCTTGGACGATCTTGCACTATCTTTTTTTTATATCGTGACAGCTCCTCGCATATAGCCGACGTTTTATCTGTCCAGTCTACGCGGTCAACCCACGGTGCAAGCCGTGCACCCCAATCGACCATATTGCCAAAAATCGGATCGTTTGATTTTGTGTTTTTGGGTCTGTAATAATTGTAAAGTTTGGGATATTTAATTAGGACCCGAGAGAGCTTCGCTGAGCTCAGACCCAAGGTTTGGCAGATTTCGGTGATCGGACTACTCCACATTGGCCGGCAATTCGCTTGGATGGTGAAAATCGCGATAGCAGAAAACGTGCCACCGGAGTTGCGCGTTCTCTTTCTTTGGCCAGGGTTGGGATCCTCACGCTTTGGATCAGTCACGCCTCGAGGTGGAGCCATGCTTACCACATGCATGCAGTAGTGCCGAATTTGCATTCATTCTCGTCTTGATGTGTGAAGATGACGGGTACCCAAAAAAAATGCAGCACCCACAGAATACTGCCATTTATGCCCATCCGCATCAGCGCTACGACGGGGATGCTTCTAGTACCTTGCAACTGTCTTGATCGATGAAAGCATGTCCGTAAAAGGTATTTCACAATGCACAGGACGTGGAGCTTGAGCGGCCGTGAGTCATCTGCAATGAAAGATGAAAGGGTACATTCATTCGGAGCGAGACCGTGGCCTAGGCGGAAAGCTCGACTCGGTCAGCGGACGCTAGTGTGTGTGTGTGCGTGCGTCTGGATGAAATAGGCTACTTCCGCAGAGATCCGGGATGACAGCGTGATGAGATGATGGGCCATTGTCTGGTTCTGGATGTGTTCCATTCATTCATTGTTCTGGCATGCTGCTGATGGGGTTCTCACCTTCCGGTGTTCACTTACGTCTAGTGGCTCGCTCCCGCGTTCGACGGCCGAACGGCACCTGCTTACGACGCACTGGCATGGATATTGATAGCTATCGGGAATCACGAGGGACGGACGATGTTTCAAAAATATGGGGGGCAGAGGGAACAATAGGAACGGGACGATAATAGGAAAGGGTCCGCAGGAACACTAAATCGAAGGTTGAGCGGTTTCAATGGGATGATCGGACGTGCTGGGAACAAATTGACAGCAGGGGCAAGTCGCTCATATGATTACATTCGGGAGAGACGCATCGAATCGAGTCGAAGCGTGACGGACGGTAAAAAGTAGACAAATGTCTGAGATGAACGGACGCGGGGCGCGTAGGCGGGCGGCCATAAAGAGAAGGGTGACTGGGGGATGTGGGGACACCGAAGCGAGTGGAGGAGACGGGTTTTACGTGCGTTGGGGATATGGGAACGGCGAGCGTGAGATTTGCAACTGTACATAAGAGTGATAACGTTTGGCGGGCTTGATCAGACAAGTGGTGGGATCGGAGATGCTTGCAAGGTTCGAAACTTTAGATTCGCCGATTCTTGAACTGATCCAGTTTTACGGGTGGTTGACTCACTCGCGCGATGATCTGTGTTTGTGGCAGTACTGTTGGCACCTCGCGCAGAGGAAGACCCTTATGGAAAGGATACGCCGACAGTCCGTGTCCGTGAACTCGTCGAAGAAGGGGGTCAACAAGAGTACACAGGACAAGTGAAATGTATGTATATGATCCCACTGCCTACACCGCTCTCCTACTAGACTAACGACCCTTTGACGACCACATCCACGATCACCGAGTCTCCTCCTATTGTCGCTCCACAGCCACTTCGATCATCTCCCCCCCGTACCTGAACAGCCGACCATTGCCTGGTGCGCGTCGGTTTATGACCAACAATTTCCAAACAATATCAATTCCATATTTCCATAGAACGGCCAGTCACTGATCTTGGCATCCTCTAAATAATATTCATCGGTCGGCGGGTGCTCCGCTTGCCTTACTTAAAATGCAGTCGCACTTTGCTTACTTTGCTCCCCCACATTCATCTGACACCGTACGCATCGCCAGAATGTCCGGATCCCCGTATCCTGCCGCTACCCAGTCGCACTCCAATCCCCTCCCTCCCTATAGCCACTGCCAGTTTTCCCCATCTCTCCTCCGTCAGACAAGTCTCGGCTACAGCCCTTATCCATCGGACGTCTCAGCCACGTCTGCCGAGTCCCCCATCTCCTCCTCGTCCGCCAACGAGAGCCCCCTTCCAGAACCGCCCATTGATAGCATGGATAACGACATCGCCGCCCACGTCGCGACCGGGAGCGATGACTACTACCCCTACTCGATCTCAGACGACATCTCCGTAGGCTATCCATATGGCCACGTCGGCTCTCGCCCCTTTCCCCTCCCGGCCTACACCCTGGACAACCCAGAGTACTACAAGCAGCCAGTCTCGGCTCCCCTTCCATTGAATCTATCGCTCGCCATGAGCTACTCATGGTCCCCCGAGGCCAAAAAGTTCCAGCCGCTATATCCGCCGATACAGCAGATCCACCGGCAGGATCACGGCCCCCCAAAGTATCCTGCCCATCCACACGTAGCGGCCCCCGCCCATACAGCCGCAAGGAACAGCGCGCAACCCTATGAGCAGGAAATAGACGAGCCCAATATCGCACATCCACAGCTTCCTTCCCGGCATTACGCCAGCGCGCCTACGCAATTAGCGCAGCAATTCTCCTCACCGTATTCGCTCCAGCAGGGCATCAGCGTCAAACAGGAAAACGATATCCCCTATCCTGACTTGTATAATCAGCAAGCGGACGTCGCCGGACCCAGCAACGGCTATGGGACCTTTCGAGGCATCTTGGAACCAGGTTTGCATCGCTTTCGTCTCCCCAGAAATCCTGGGAACGCTCACAGCCCCCTCCTCACAGCTCCCACCGAGCCATCTTCAGCCCTCGATATGGCTTACCAGTATAGCCAACCGCAGGCTAATCAGGCGGCGATGAACGTACCCGTCTTGTCTGCCCCTGTCCCGAGACATTCAGCGTACTTTGCGTCTTCACTAGTCAGCAATTGCGAGCGCACGTGCCAGGAACAGGAACAACAACAAGAGCGACATGCTTTGAGAGTACGGACCCAGGGTCTGCAAGAACAACGAACCGTCCGACCGGCAGAGGTATCCCCCATCATGGGTTTTGCGGAGCTGCCAGACGGTGGGGATGAAGACGCCGAGGGAGAACCTGATGAACCCTTGTGCCTCCACGACGGCATCACGAATGGTGGACATAGGACGGTGGGAGTTTACGACTACACGGAGAAATTCGTTGGAGGGTCGCTTTCAGGGACCTGTGGTGGTGAAGATGCGGAGGAACAAGAAGAACTAAATGGCGGTGACCTCGACTATGATTGGCCAGAGGAGGATGGCGACGCAGACGACGACGACGGCGACTTTGTGCCACGCACCCGGACTACGTCAAAGAACACGCGGAGCTTACGTCCTCGATCCATAGCCGGTAGAAATCCGGTGCGATATCATCCATATGGTCCAGATCTCTCACCCTCTGCCGTCAAGGGTTCCCCTAGATCACCTCTCATCTCTGACTTGTCACCTGCTTCCTCATCTACACATCCGGGGAAAATACGGAAGAACGCGAGGACCCTGCCCATCCCTGTTCCCGTTCCCAATCTGACGAAAAAGTCAAGGGGCCGGAGAGTGCCGACCGCGAGTGGTGCGGGCGTAGGACGTGGCCAAAGAGATGCAGCGCTGGGCGCTCGCATCTACCACTGTGACGTCAGCGGATGTGGCAAGTGCTTTGCGAGGGGAGAGCACCTGAAGAGACATATCAGAAGCATTCACACCTATGAGAAACGTGCGTTCTATACACGCATCTTCGTCACGTTTCTTACTAACTCACACTCTTCTATAGCGCACAAATGCCCATATCCTGGGTGTGGTAAGGAGTTCAGCCGACACGATAATCTGGGTCAACATATGAAGGTTCATAAAGACCTGCCAAAGGTTATGGAGCGCGTGAGGGTCGGAGATGCATGAGACAGGTACACGCTGCAAAGGTTTGTGCTTTCCAGCGGGCGGGGCAAACAGTCCGAGGTCATACTCATTCGTGACCTGATGGCAGTCGGACTTTTTGACAACTGTGGACAATGCGCTTTCCTTTCTATCGTTGCTGCTCTTCTTATTCGTCTTATTTCCCAACATGTGGTCTTCATTCATCCTGGCTATCGTTCCTCCATTCACTTCGGACATTTGCTCCATGCTCCGCGCTGTCGTCGAAGCTGCGCACACTACATCATCATCATCTCCTGCCACTGCTTTACATGGTTTCCTGTGCGCGTGCAATATACCCACAGGCCATGCCGTCCCTTGCCCCTTGCTTCGACAACTTCTTGGGTTTTTTTATGCCTCGCCTGGATTCCGCGATACTTCCATGCATCATGCTTCCGTGAAACTCCTCGGTCTTTCAAGTCCAAATCCCCAGCCATCAAGGCAACTTCCGGACGCGCATCTGCTTCTGCTCAGGGTTGGCAACAGGTGCTGGCTCTTCATGAAACTGTTTTCTTTCTTTCTCGCTCTCTCTGTCCATACATCCACGCCCCACTCTTTCCTCGACGCCGCTCGTAGACGAAGAGGCTTTTAACGGATTTGTCACGACCTTTTTGATGCTGCTTGCCAGTGCTGTGTATTTTTTCTCTTTTTATCACTGTCCAGACTGACGGACGGACACGGTTGGGGGTTGTGGTTCTGTATCATTATTTCTGCATCACTTCACGATTTGGACATTCGCTCAGGGTAAACTCCTCATGTGTTTTTCGTATTCATCTCTCTTTCTGGAGGAAAGTATGTAGCAAATACGTTATGGTTGTAAAGTATATGGTACGTCTTGGGCTCATGACGAAGGTAACGATTATCAGTACGGTCTATTCTATACGGTGTCGGGTCTGCCGTCGCAGCAATAAATGTTCATGTGATAAATTGCCAACGTTCTAGATCTGGGGGTCTGTATCTCGGACGAACGATGCCGTGCCCGTGTTTTTGTTTCGTGTTATTTTTTCGATCGCATAAATCACAAGACATTGGCTTTAGCATGCCCGATCAGATGGAGTGCGCATGCCAGCCGCCAAATTTGCAAAGCGACTCCGGCGGTCTATGTGGACTCAGCGAATATGCTGCGCTTGGCAGACGCAATCAATGTCTCGGCTGAAATCTCTGATTCGGAACAATAATACTGTCAGAGGGTTGCGTTGTGACTGCTATTGATTGCGTGACGCTTACAGATTTGGAGGGAGGGTGGTAAAAATTGGATACAGCTGCGCGATCATGTGGCTGGTTTGGGAAGATATGAATCATTGTGAGTCAGGCCGGCTAACAGGATATGATCGGGTGCGTGGGAGAAGAAGAGAAAAGTAGGACCTACCGTACGGTACCCAGCTGGCAGGAATTGTCACAGGGCCGAATCGGATTTTTTTTGTTTTTGAAAAAGTGAGCACGATCGGGGGTCATGGCCAAGGAAGGATAGATAGAATAAATAAGACAGTGATATACCAACGGTATCGTGATAATCTGTACGGCATATTATTGTGCAAGGTACACCATGGGAGTCCAAACGGAGCAACGAAGAGGCTGAGCGCCGGGACTATGCATCATCTGTCATGATCGCAAAGAATTCTTGTTCGTTGATTTCTCCGTCTTGGTCCAGGTCGAATTCGTCTATCATCGCCTGCCTAGGGAAAATGGAAGACGAGAGGTGAACAAAAATGGAACCGCAAATGGTGAAATAACCGCAAATTTGGGAAATAGCGGTGGACAAAAATCGGCACGGCAAGGGAAATGGCGATTGCACAGGACGGCGTACGGAAACGGGGCACTGGGCTGGAGTGCTGCGCCCCAGGCAGGGTTCTGCGCCCTAAAAGTAGAGACCGGAGGGACGATCGTTTGGACTCACAGTTCGTCGTCTTCTAGACGGTCGCCGATTTCCTTGGCTACTCTTCTGAGATTCCGTAGGCTGATTTTTCCCGTGTTATCGTCGTCGAACAGTTGAAATGCACGACGGATCTCTTCCATCGGATCTCGTGCGAGGATCCGCTCGCTCACTGGAAGTACGTACGTGGGGTGAGTAAACGGGGACGTTGCTAGCTCGGGGGGGAAATGGGACTCAACTGATTTTTGCAAAGTCCTCAAACTCCATGAGGCCGTGGCCGCTCTTGTCGTGGTCCCTTAGGATCTTGAGGACCTCGGCCTTCTTCATGTCAAAGCCGAGAGCGCGCATCGCGACCTTGAGCTCGTGGTAGTCCAAGGAACCGTCCTTGTCCGTGTCAAAGAGCTCAAAAGCCTCTTTTATTTCTTGTTTCTGCTCGTCGGTGAGTTCTGGACGCGCGTGTGTCCGTCGTTTTGCTTTCTGAGCTGAGGTGGAGTACATGGTAGACGTTCAATGTGCATAGTCACGTGGATGGGGTCAAACGCGTGTAGGACCTCGAAACCGAGGAAGACACCAGACACCCCCCTTTATACCGCGTCGCATTCACTACTAGGTTGAACATGGCACAGTACTGCGATCCTTGTGACCGCTGGTTCGACCGATGGTCCTCCTACCGCCAGCACATGATGAACTCTCCCGCTCACAACTATTGCGATGACTGTGACAGGGACTTTGTCTCCTGGCATGCTCTCAGGCAACACTACATCCAGAGTCCCGAACATCACTACTGTCGCGAATGCAACACTGATTTTGGAGATCAACCCTCCCTCACCATGCATTGCCTGGAAGAACACTTCTACTGCGAGAGATGCGACAAGTTCTTTAAGAACGCCACTGGTCTGCACGAGCACAACCGACAATGTCATCACTACTGTGTTGAATGTCGGCGTGTCTTCAACTCGGAGAGCAACCTGCGTTCCGTGAGTGCATACGCGTATTTTTTTTATTCAGCGGATTCACACTCGTTCCAGCACATGAACTCTAGCATCCACCGTCCAAAGAACGTTCCATGCGCTTTCCACTTCCAAGGCTGCACGCAATCGTTTGTCAGCAAGTCTGCAATGATACTCCACCTCGAGTCTGGATCGTGCCCATCCGGTGCCAATCAGAGGAAGATCAGGGAATGGGTCCAGTCTCACGATCGCGACAATGCCATCACCGTTCCACAGCGAACCATCACCTATCACGAGTATATCGCCACAGAACGCTCATGGAACAGCCATGTCAACATGTTCGAGTGTGTGCTCTGCCACAACCATTTCCGCACACTGGGCGAGCTCAACCGCCATCTCGCCAGTCCGAAGCACCAGGAGAAGATATTCCGATGCCCTCTGTCGAGTTGTCTCGCGAAATTCAGCTCGCTCAGCGGTCTATGCCAGCATGTTGAGAGCGAGAAGTGTGGAATACTGAGGTTCAGGATGGTCCGTGACACAATGGATAGGCTGTTGGACGGCGTCAACAGACTGAGGATTCAAGGTGAGTTGAGAGATGGACTTCTCGGACGATGTTGCACTGAGTATGAAAATCAAGGTTAGGTACAAAGTCTTGAAAGTCCGTGACGGTTTCCAGTCAGTTACCGCCCGTACCCCCTTCATATGTCCCCCCCTTTGATATTTCTCATGCCTCGTGCAAACACTATCAGTGTAGGTTAGAATTCATTTGGCAGTGAACCCTACAGAGTTTCGTAAGACGTACACTAGATGATGGTGAATTTCATTGTTACCGAGATGATAGTTATGTACCTTGTACCGACAAGGTTTGGTTAACACCATGAAGCTCGACTGGTTCAGCCACTGGCAGCGATCGGTTCTAGTACTCCATCTCCTGCCCTTTTTATGTCACGACGTCGCCGCCAACACGGAAATTATCAACTTCTCGTCCTCTCGAGAGCGGTCTGTTGATCTTCCTTGGGATGTGGTCGGAAATTGGTGCGTGGCGAGGTCAACTGGGGTGGAAGGTCCTCGCAACGCAGCTTGTTACCCCTTCTGCTCTTCTTCTTCTTCTTCTTATCATCCCCACTAGGTCAACGCTCCGTTCGTCCGATAATGAGCGGCGATGGTCGCTCGAACCTGCTGCCCTTCATACGCCCCTCCGTCGGGTGTGTGAACGTGAACGAAGCAGAGACGACACCGACACCGTGGCATCGGCAGCGTACCCCCCGTTTTCGTGCCCCCACGAGCTCTGGCTCTCCCTGGACCTCGACGACGCCAAATGGGCATCCTGTTCCACATTCACTCTTCGCCTGTCATGGCCTGCTTCTGTAAGTTCCCGTATAGCGTTGTTTCTTATCTCTCTCCCGTCGCGTCCTCTTTACCTTTTCTTTCTTTCTTTCTTTTTTACTCTATGTGGCTAAACCACATGTCACGAAAAAAAAAAAAAAAAAAAATGCACACACACACCCACTCAAAACCGATCCAGATCCCCGCGGACTTTGCGATAACGACCTACACTCCAGAGCAGCTCCTTGCCGAATTCACTGGGGCCGACCCGAGACTGGTCTCGTCTGGGCTAGACAGCCACGCGTCGTCGACAACGGCTGCGACGCCACCTATTCTCACCACCGACACCACCACCACCACCACCACCACAGTCACCACCACCACCACGCGCGCCAGGTACGCACGCATTCGCGCTGTGGACGCGGGCGTTCCCGTACCGGGCCCCGGATCGCGTTCGCCTCGAGGCGTATCTCCTCCACCACCATCCACAGCACGCCATCCGCAGTCTCATCATTATCATCATCATCGTGCTCAGCTTGATTCTGATTCTGATGTTGATTCCGAGCCTCGCCAGCTCCAGGAACCTTGGCCGGTGAAAAAGACGACGAACGGATCCGTACCGTTCATCGTCATACTTGAGCCGACGTACATGGGCGTGCTCCCGGCCACCCTACATCCCACCGTGGGCTTCCTCGTCCCCGTTCTGCTCGCCGCAGCCTTGTTGGTCGTCCCATGGGTTATGGCCTATTTCGAGCCGTTTGCGCGGCAGGCGAGGGTGGACGGTTTGAATGCCGGAGGAATGATGACACGGACAGACAAGGAGCGGTGATGCATGATAAAATAACCCTCTTTCTTTCCCGGACTTTGCCGCAAGGTTCTGGCAATGCAGCTCGTGCATGGCAGTCGGTGGCTTGATCTTGATCCCCCCCCCCCAGCCAAACGTTGGTCGAATTCAACCATGACCAT
>JBBPOS010000204.1:0-48530 GCA_038091575.1 Leccinum subgranulosum
CTCGTCGCCCCACCCTCTCTCCCCCTCTCTCCCCCCCTGGTGATGCGCCCTTCTTGTCCCACCCATCGCGGTGCCGTGACCCGTCCCACTATCGTCCCACCCTCCGCGGTGCCGTGACCCACCCCATACCCGTCCCACCTCTGGTGCCACGGCTCTCCCCCCTTCCCCCAGGTCGAAGCAATGCTTGACCACCAGGGCTCCTCCCCGTCATACTCCCGTCCGAGCCGATCTCGCCAGCAACAGCCGTACCGCGGCGAGCCCACCGCTCGGCGCAGAGCCTCGCGATCCCCATCCCCCCGCCAGAGGTCTTTTCGCCCCCTGCCGCCGCCGTACCAGACCCCAAACAACACCGCCGCCACCCCCCAAACGCGTTCGAAGAGCATCGGTGACAGACCGTCCCGGTCCGTTTGCCCCAAGTGCCTCGGGCGCAACCCACACCGCATCCTCGAGTGCAATAGCCCCCAGCTCTGGAACGGCGTCAAGTGCTACGTCACACGAACCCCGGAGGGACGACTCCTCGATCCCAAAGGCGAGGTCGTCTGCACCGACTGGCAGCGACCCAACGGATGTCCCCTCGTGCACCGTTCCGCTAAACATAACTGCTCCGGCTGCGGCTTGTCCACCCATGGCGCTCAGAACTGTGATCTCGCACAGGCACCGGCGCGCCCTGTCACCGTATAAACCAGATGAATGGGGCCGCCTCCTCATGGAGACCAGTCTTGTAAACAGATACCCGGACATAATAAACGGACTCACACACGGTTTCCTAGCTAACATACCTCCGCTCGCTAATACCTTCACCCCTCCCAACGGCCCATCCATATCATCCAACCAGGACATTTTCAACGAAATCGTAAATAAAGAATTCGCCAAAGGGAGATACCTTGGTCCTTTCACCCAAATGGAGATCGAAGACGCCCTCGGGCACTTCCAGACAGCTCCCATGTCCCTAGTTCCCAAACCAGGCAAACCAGGTAAATTCCGGCTAGTACAAAACCTATCATTCCCACACTCCAACCAACCCTACCCGTCGATTAATTCACTCGTCAACCCGAGCGACTTCCCCACCCCATATAGTACTTTCGAGATAGTTTCTTTAGTTTTATCTTCCCTTCCCCCTGGTTCCCAAGGTGCAGTCCGTGACGTCGCCGAAGCGTACCGTACCGTCCCACTTCACCCGTCTCAATGGCATGCCCTAGTCGTCCGAATATCCGAATCCCATTTTGCTGTGGACACGTCCCTCTGTTTCGGTTTCGGCCCCTCCGGAGGCATTTACGGATCCATCGGAAGCGCTGGAGCTGACATAATGAGAAACGCCGGACTAGGTCCTATCCTCAGATGGGTAGATGATCATCTATTCATCCGGATACCTAAGCTTAACCTAAACGAGTACAACATACTCAGGGCCAACACTGCCAAACGAATCTCGACCTCCGTCCGTCACAGCGCGAACGGGGGCCGCTCTTTCTTCACCGGATCCGTACTCCCTGACGGGCGCAACGAGGAATTCGACGAAGATTTCCTCTCTCCTCTTCGTGATTTTTCCACCTCATCAACTCGCCCACTCCCCGATCTCGACTTCTGCTACAACATAGACGACGTCGACCGCGTATCCGCCAATCTTGGCATACCATGGGAACCATCAAAAGATATACCCTTCTCGGACGCCCCTGCCTTCCTAGGCTTCATTTGGAATCTAGCCGACCGCACTGTCTGCCTCACCGAGTCCAAGCGCATCAAATATCTCAGCGCACTCTCTGATTGGTCGCTACGACGCACGCACACGCTCGAGGAAGTGCAAAGCCTACTCGGCAAACTAATCCACACGTGTCAGATCCTCCCTGACGGAAGACCATACCTCATCAACCTCGAGGCCATGATCCCGACCTTCGGCGACACCCCACACCTGCGCAGAACTCCGCCCCGAGACACCCCGGACGACATTAAGTGGTGGATCGCCTTGCTCTCCCTTCCCCCGCCACCCTCGCCCATACCGTCCCCGCAACCAATACTCGACCCCTGCGCCTTCTCCGATGCAAGCTCAAAAATCGGCATCGGTATCTCGCTCAACGGCCTCTGGCGCGCATGGAAGCTTTCCCCCTCGTGGCAGGGAGGAGGGCGCGACATCGGCTGGGCCGAAGGCGTTGGATTCGAGCTCCTGGTACTCGCCGCACTCCACGCCGGCGCCTCCGACCTTCATTTCCAAGTTTTCGGAGACAACCAGGGCGTCGTCGAGGCCTGGCGAAGGGGCCGCAGTCGCAACCGCCCCACCAACGAAATCTTCAAACGCATTCAAACCTCCCTGGCTCAGCACCGGTGCACAGTCCACACCAAGTACGTTCCCAGCGCCGACAACCCCGCCGACCCTCTTTCGCGTGGAATATACCCCCCTCTGGATCTCCTCATCCCCGCCTTCCCAATCCCCGAACCCCTCCGCCCCTTCCTCGTCGACGTTACCACCGCCTAGCCACAGCACCCGGGCCCCGCCCAGCGGCGCCGCAGGCAGCTTAACTAGCACCCGGCGACGAATTCTCCTGCAACCCACACGGCCCACTGCCGAACAACCCTCCAGAATTGCGCTCGACCCAGGCCCTTCCCGACCGAACTGCCTCGCGAAAGACCGGCTTTTACTCTGGCGCCCCTCCCTCGCCCGCCAAACGCCACCATCCCTATCCCCCTCCGACACCCGCGACACCTACGAGACGCTCTACAACGCCTGGGCCACTTCGACAAAGGAGACCTACGGGTCTGGCCTCCTCGTCTACCACACCTTCTGCGACCTCAAGAAGATCCCAGAGGAGGAACGAGCACCACCCTCCCCGGGCATCCTCGCGGCATTCATCTCCTCACTCGCCGGCGTGTACGCAGGCAGCACGGTCGCTAACTACGTCCACGCCATCCGGGCCTGGCACATCCTCCATGACCTCCCCTGGATCCCGAACTCGGCAGAAACCGATGCGCTCCTCAAAGCGGCCAAGCTTCTCGCCCCCCCGTCCTCAAAGCGCCCCCCCCGCGAGCCCTACACACTCGACGTCATCACTCGCCTCCGCTCTCACCTCGTCCTCACTGACCCTCTCGACGCCGCCGTTTTCGCCTGCTTAACCACCATCTTCTTCGCCACAGCCCGAACGGGCGAATTCACGGTTCTCAACATCGCCGCCTTCAACCCCCTCACGCACATCACCCGCGCGCACGTCACCCAACAGCGCGATCGCGAGGGCAATGAGGTTACAAACTTCCACCTACCCCGCACCAAGACATCCCCCCAAGGCGAGGACGTCAACTGGGCCAGGCAAAATGGGCCATGTGATCCCCTCGCGGCCCTGCACAATCACTTCGTCGTAAACAATCCACCGCCCAACGCTCACCTCTTCGCCTACCGATCCAAAAAAGGATATACCCCACTCACCCGGCCAAAGTTCTTAAAAACGCTCGAGGGAGCATTCAAAGCCGCCGGCATCACCCCACTCAAAGGCCACGGGATCAGGATCGGCTCCACTCTCGAGTACCTCCTCCGCAAAATTCCCTTCGACGTGGTAAAGATCAAGGGCCGCTGGGCGAGCGACGCCTTCCTCATTTACCTCCGGAACCACGCCCAAATCCTCGCCCCTTACATGCAGGCTACCCCCGCCGTGCACGAATCCTTCCTCCAATACACGATGCCTCCCCTCCGCAGATAACACATCAGAAACAACACCCGGTGAGTCCTTGCCTCCGACTACCTTCTGGGTGCGCAGCCACGCGCGTCGCATGCCACTCCTACCGTTTGGGAACGCAGCTCATGCCCACCCAGCAGGTCTCTCCCGTTCCGGACCGGAAAGCGCTACGCGCTTCGCCCGTTCCCTCCCTCCTTCCACTCGTTCCCTCTCTTCCCCTAGCACCTTGTAGTATTGTATGTCAAATCTACATTACATACAATACATCCCCCTTTTCTTCCAGCGTACATAGCGCCGTCCGTAGTTCAGATCAACAAGGAAAAAGAAATCCTGAAGACTTCGACCACCTAGTACCTGCGCACTCGGAATGAAAGCTCAAGTGCGTTCCCTCCTTGTTCATTCCTGGCACATGTTTACCATTGCCTGACAATGACCAGTCGATCAATTAAACGATACCATCAGATATGCTAGTAGTGCTTAGAAGCTACGTTCGATCGAGCAAAATTACTTCGCCCGATCACACTGCCACGAACCGATTGTGTGCAGAAATCCGGCATGAAAGTGATGCTGACACTGTTGTCGGGTAGCACCTGCGCAGAAGGCGTCCGTGCGTTCTTTGTGTTGTGAGGCTACATAATATTCGCCCACGGGTTACGGTCAACAGGCAAAGTGATAACACTGTTGAACGTTGATCGGCGATGATTCAAGAGCTCAACGTCAGCTGTGAGCTGTTGGGCCATGAGGAGTTGCAAGTTGCCGCACCCACAGACCTTGCATTTGTTTAGGCTCCTCGCAAATTTGCTCCTCGTACACGGGTGGCGGTTGCATCGATCAAGGAAAGGGGTTCCTTCTTGCGTATGATGAACCTGAAGTCGATGTATGTTTCTCCGCTGACTGTGTGGTGCTCATGTCGTGGGTGTCTTCTTCCGCCCTGCAGGAAAGGGATCCCAATGGTCCAAAGATTTAGGCTCTACAACACATACGGCGCTGCTATCGATGCTATCAAAGGTCGGTAAAGTGGTGGACTCGCTGTATGTAAAGGTATATCGCACGCATGCATAAACTTGACTAAAATAAATGGAATCAAAGACACTTTATGTGCGCTTTCGACACTATTTTTGTGTTCGCAAAGCCCAGGCTGGATAGTGTTTGTGGCAGATTGACATACTGCTCAATAAATGGCCAGCTGGGGACCGCACAACCAGAACCCGTTTGATAGTGGTCACAAATAGTGAATACAAGCAAAGAGACATACGAGGTAACCATACAATGAACACAACGGTACTATATACGGTCTTTGAATGTGCACTACTAGGCACCAATATGTACATAGAAAATACGCTGATCAAGTGGTATCTTTCTACCCAACGAATTCATCGTCTTGTTGAGTGCAAATGCTGCATGGGTGTAATCCAGGCGACCAGATCCATTCAGAATATTCTTGTAGAACGTGGACGTGATCTCCTTCGTATGTGCGTCGTCCACCGCCCACATCGATCCAATAACAGACCGAAATCCTGCAAACTGCATTGCCGACGCAAGATGGATCACCTCATCCGGACTCTCCTTCCATCCAACTGTGGTGTGACACGCAGAGAGGTAGGCAAATTCCGGGTGCTCCAACTCGCATCCCATAATGCGTTCGATCGTAAACGGACCATCGTGGAGGGCGAACGCAGATTCAAATGGTTTTTCCTCATTTGGGACGCCATGACAAGCAAAGTGAACCCACTCATTCTTCTTCAGCTCCTCCGAGACTCTAGATATACTCGATTCTGAACCTTCAAGGCGGGTGAACGTGGCGAGACCTTGCATACACTCAGCGACGATGTCCAGTTCGCTGCCAACAGAAAGGAGTTTGCTCTGGCCATTGGGGGTGGCTTGACCTATGGTGAGAAAGCAATTCTCATTTATTGATGACTTTGCCGAAGCGACATTCCGCCTAGCACGAATAAGGGCAGTCAGAGTGGGAGTGTAAGACGAGATGTACAGACGAGAGAGATTCTGTTGGCTCCCCCGATACGGACCCGCAGCGTGCAACGGCAGAAGAGAGAATTCGGCAGTGGGGCACCACCAGATGCGTGAGCGAGGTGGAACCGTTGTCTGAAGGAAGTCTACAATCGGGGACGCAACCTCGTCCCAGAGGTCACGCAGGAAGCGACCAAGATCATTCTTCACATCCATCATTTTTGCACGCAATGTCAGAGATCGGAGCTCCGAAGACATGTCTTGAACACGCTGTTTTGTAATTTGCAATGGGATATGAATGGGGTCTCTGTTGAAGAAGACAACAAGTGCATCGCACGTATACTGGCTAGCATTCACGATGACAACAGGTCCGCCACTGGCAGCATGCTGGAGTTCAGAGAAGGAAGAGGGGAGAAGGAATCGAGCGAGACCGGGCAATTTCCGAATTTTGGTGATTGCGGATTGCAGATCAACATTGAGACTGAACAGCCTGTTGTGCTGATCTGGACCAGGTGAATGAATTGTGTTGCGTATTTCTGATGACAGTCTAGTGAATTCATCTGCAAGGGTCTCTCCTTCCCGGCCCGAGGCGATGACGTCTTCAAGAGGAAAACGGAGACGAGCAATCTGGGTCCAGAATACACCACGACCTTGCTCCAGCAGTTCAACCGCATTTTTTGCACGCTGATTGCGGAGACAAGCAGAAAAAGAATCGATTGCTAGAGATGAAGCGAGGTCCTTGAAAATCTGTAAATGATGGGGTAAAGATGCCAAAGTAGCGAGATGCTGAACAAGTAATCGAAGAGATGTTTCGTATGCGAGAAGCGTTGTGGGATGGCCGAAATCCTCAGCGACACTGATCCATTCCTTGGCCGCAGAGAGATCAGTTGATGAGACCATTTGTGGAATATTTGCCAGCTCAGTGTAAAGGCTGAATAGACCTCTCTGTCCTTCAACTCCCTCGACTGTGTGAAACGAACACGGAGATAGTATGCAAGATTGTACAATGAGCGTGATTTATCAGGATGACCAGATGGATAAAGGTTGAGGGCTTGTCTATTGAGGATGATAGCCTCATTGAGATCCGTCATTTCCCCAAGCTGGTCGTAACGACCATAGAGGTGGGTTGCGAGATTCTCCAACGACATGGAACGAAGCAGGTGCCCTGACGGGCAAAAGTTGAGGGCTTGTCTCCCGAGGATGATGGCCTCGTTGAGGTCTGTTATATTCTCAAGCCGCTTGTAACGACAGAAGAGATAGACTGCGATATTGTTCAATGATGCTAATCGATCTGAGAGCTCTGACGTGCGAAGATCGAGGGCCTGCCTCGCGAGCATGATGGCCTGGTTGAGGTCTGTCATATCTCTGAGCTGGTTGTAACGCTTGACGAGATTCATTGAGAGGTTGTTCAATGACCTTGAATGATACCGGTGTCCTGACGAGAGAAGGTCGAGGACTTGTCTCCCGAGGATGATGGCCTCATTGACGTCCGTCATATCTCCAAGTCGGTCATAAAGATAGGAGAGAAACTTTGCTATATTGTGCAGCGACATTGGTCGACCCGGGTGCCCTGATGGGCAAAGGTCGAGGGCTTTCTTCGCGAGGATGATGGCCTCATTGAGGTCCGTCATATCTCCAAGCCGGTCGTAACGATCGGAGAGACAGGCCGAGACGTTGTTCAATGGTGTTGATCGATCCGGATGACCTGACGGGCAAAATTCGAGGGCTCGTCTCCCGAGGATGATGGCCTCATTGAGGTCCATCATATCTCCAAGCTGCTTGTAACGACCGGAGAGATAGTTTGCGACGTTGCTCAGCGACGTTGTACAAAACGGGTGTCCTGACGGGCATAGCTCGACAGCTTGTCTGCCAAGGATGATGGCCTCATTGATGTCCATCATATCTCCAAGCCTGTTGTAACGATTGAAGAGATTTAGTGCGACAATGTTCAACGACTTTGAACGGTCCGGGTGCCCCGCTGGGCAAAGGCCTAGTGCTTCTCTGGAACAGACGATGCCTTCCTCGACGTCTTCTATCGCCCCAAGATGGTCGTAACGATGCAAGAGATGAATGGCAAGCTGATTCAACGAGCTCAATCGCTTGTGGTGATCAGGTGTGCAACGATCCAGTGCTTGACGATCAAGAACGACTGCTTCGCTAATGTGGTCCGTCCCCTCCCCTTGCTCAAACTTGGCGAAGGTGGACTCCGCTCGCGAAAGTATTTCATCAACTGAAACAGTCGCCTCCCCGATGGAGTCCGTCCTGCCCTGAGCTTCCTCGTCCTTGGTCCAACCAGACAACCGATTTTTGGCTGACACGAATATCATTTTAGTGCTCTTCACACAGACAGAAGACAATAAGAACCTTTTGATTCCATGTTTTCTTAACAAACCCTGGGTCTGTATGGTCCGAGTCGAGGGATACTGGAAACCAGAACGTGAATTACACACTGTGTTGTATCCGTCACCCACCGCATAGCTTTTGTGCGAATCGAAAAGGCAGTGCCATTTAGTACTGTTTGCGCGTTCCGAACGATGGAAGCGGTGAGATTGCATGAGAGGGGATAAGTGATTTTACACACGACAACGTACAAGAATAAAAAGTAATACAACATCCAAGAGCATCATAGATCTTATAAACTCACTGCTTCCATCATCCCTTGTTACTCGATATTGTCACGATTCTGTATGATGAACATCGAAACCATCAGCAATCAGTTGGTTACAAAGCGGATAAATTGTAACAAACATCATCCCAACCGTCGAAATCGCCTTCCGAAAGCAGTTGTCCACCCAAAAGTGCCCCCATGTGCGTCGACGCAAACAGCATGCCCTTCCTCCGAAGGCTCGTCAACGTCCTTATGAAGCTGATGGGCGTCGTCTTGAACGCGTCCACAGTCTGTGAATAATGCCCCGTCCGATTCTTCGGCGCGATAAACCCATCACTCTCGACCTCAATGCCCTCGACCTCTTCGCCTTGCAAGTCCACCGCGTACACGCATAGGAACCGACAAAGCCGAACATAAGTCTCATAGTCCTTCAGGTACAGCTGCCCAGAAAACACGTTCAGTTGGTCCATAAGAGCCGCGGATGGCGTCCAGCCAGCAGGAACAGCGGGGATGCTATACAACGCGAGGTCGTCACATGCCTTCACCGACTTGGCGACGCGGGGTGAGTACAGATAGAGGTGAACCTTTTTGCACGACCTGATGTGCGGCATCAAGTGGTTGGCTTCGTAAGGGCTCAGAATGACAAGGACGTCGTTGCCACCTCGTTTACCGGAAACGATCCACTGGACGGGGCGCAAGTAATCGTCTGACTTTCCAAGTGAGCTGACGGTCTTCTGGAAGTCCGTCGTTGCCAATAAGAATGGGCTCCAGATGTGTGGCTCGTGAGTAATCACTGAAGTACCTTGCAGCGTCTCGAAAGCTGAAGGGAAAGCTGCACTCGGTGTAGGAACGATGCCTGTCTTCACAAAGGTAACAACATCCGAATGGATCGAGTGGATCTTCGGTTTCGCCCTTGGGGGTCGTTCCACGTGTCGCTCGCGCTCAGCTTCACGTACTATCTCCCGCTCTTGTTCCTCATCCATGCTTGCAGTGTGCACTAACGAAAGCCCGAGGGAGATACAGCGACGGAGGATATCTGGAGTCTGGGATTCGGCAGAGTTAGAAGCGCTGCGTGGCTCGTAGAGCTCTTTCAATTTCTTCGCTTCCGGTTGGAGCCACTTGGCGGACAGTTGTTCTGGAGTCAGCTCGCCTCTGCTGAATCTGGTCCAAACATCATATCGGGTTGTGTGATCCATCCCTTGTTGGGCCCAGTGAAGTGCACGCTGCTGAATATCATCACAAGTCTCGCGTATCGCCCACTGTAAGATGTCCATGACGTTGATGGCGCTTGAGGGAGCTTTACAGACGACATAGCGAATCCGGCGATCAACCTCGAGGGGTGCGAAAAACATGATGGAGTGGCCATGACCAAGCTTGCGCATCCGCATACAGCCTATGAATTAGAGATATCAACACTCACGGATCCATCAAATACTCCACATCGCACGTACCTTGAACCAGACGATCTTTAGTGATCTTGGGGCCCAATGTAACCGCCGCACGGAATCCACTAGGGAAGTTGATGTCTGTACCGCGGGTGTGAGCATCATCGAGGTACACGATGCATCGATCCAGCTGCTGGGCAAAAGGCGAAGACAAAAGGAGCTCAGTGCTGCCGTCCCGTGTAAGCACCGTCAACTCGTCGTCTTCATTGAAAAAGATGACCGCATGCGAGGAAGCTGGGCTGATGGCCAACCAAGCTGCGGCCAGATCCTTATTCTGAAGATCCAACATTTGGGCACCGACGTCCAACAGGACACGGATCTCGGGCTGCTGAGATACCAGGATAGCAAGGAACTCGGATGCCTTTCGTCGCTCGCCGCTTTCGTGAGTTGTGCACATGTAATGGTTGTTCTCCTGCTGAAGGATATAAGCCAACACCTTAGCATTCGTTCCCCGCTGATGCTCAGGATCGTGCTGAGAGATATGAAGTGGCAAAAGATATCGACCATCGTTGGTGCCAGAAAACCCTGTGATGAAATAGTATTACACTGGCACACGCCATACTCGTCTGAAACTCACCCGTTAGCACCCGTTCTCGCTTCTCTGCTAGGTCCCAGCCGGAACACGACAATTTAGAAGGAAACTCCTTGGCTTCTCTGGGAAAGACGACTTTCGCAAGGTAAAAATCAATTGTTGCCTTATTCCGGGAGAACAGAGGGAGCAGAAAATCGTGCCACTGTTCCGACGACTTGATATTGATACCGCTCCATGATCGTAAGGACTGCGGTACATTGAAACACTCTCGGACCCAGAGGTCGTAATCCGCCGACGGTTCCTCCTGGTTAAGCAAAATTTCGAAACAAGTCTCCAGTTGTTCTTGATCCAGGCCGCCATAATAGTAAGATAGACAGGTAAAAATGATGCCAACGTCGGGGTGTCCGAACTCGGCTCTCTGTGCTGGCACATCCTTGGCCCTGTATGGCACTGCAAGCATGGTGCGCACTGGGGCGAGGCCATAGTTCACCCGCCACCGTCGTTCGAAAGCGAACAAGAGAATACCGGTTGTCAGGAGACCGCGTAGGAGTAACAGACTACTCCACAGTGGAGTCTCCTGACAGTACTTCTTTACAGAATGGATTGTTGCTGGTGAGACATCCTCGCAAGATATGAACTTTTGAATTGGAGTCCTAAGGCTCCACCTGAGTCGGTGGAAGCCAAGGTTCGAAAGGCAACCTTTCATTATGTCTTGCACTACCAGCGACACTAGCTTTTGACCTGCATCTGCCTGCAAGATACGGAACTGAGGGAATGAACCAGGCGATCCGGCCTCGTACTCCACTCCATGTAGGTAATCTTTCCCGAGGCAAGATGCATGTTTCTTTACCAGGTCGAGGACTTGTTGAGTGGTTGTCCATCGTTCAGGGAAGCCTTCCATGTGTAGTTGGTGACCAATGGTGTATATCAATTGGTACTGAACGTGAAGAATTTCGTCACTCTCATCCATGATATCTCGAGAACGAGAATGGAGCCACTTTTGAATTTCCAGCAATAGAGACGGTACCGTCTTGTCCTTTGATGGAGGTAGCTGTTTCTCCACGCTCACGAGTTTGAGTGACAGAACGTGATCCGGTTGAACGACCAGGATCCCACGCTCCTTCATACACTCCATCATAAGCTCGTGGAGGGCAGTTACTTGCTCAGAGCTGATCTCGAGAGAGCGGGAGAATGGGAGAATGTATATTCGCCTGTTGGCAAGTCCACCAAGACGATCCACAAGGAGTTGAAACATTTGCGCTGTTAGTGCCTTGGGAACAATGACGCGTACTATTTGGTCACCATCGGCGAGGACGGCAACAGAGATAGGAATGATAACAGAGGATTTTCCTTCACCCATGTTGAGTTGCATAGTTGTATTCGCGCCGGAAAGTGGGGAGATCATTTGATTGGCAACGTCTACCTGGACGCGGCGGATCAAGAAATTGCTTTGGAGCTGATACAGATGAGACACACTACGTCAACATCCAAACAGGAGAAACGCACCTGAATTAATAGCCAATCTGGATGCTCATCGGCGTCCCAGCCGTCGCAACCTTCGTTCAGTAGTTCCCTGTGGAGTTCTTCAGGGAGGTTGTCGAGTCGTAGGAGAAGCAGCCTGCGAGCGCGCTGTAGCTCAAGTGCAAGAAGAGCCAACGTCGTGAGACATATCTTCCATTGGTCAGAGAGTACGATAGATGAGTTGGACGCAAGGGATCGAAATAATGAATGCGCAGTTATACGTGGCCATTGACCCGATTTCTCAAGAACCCGTTCACTCGGGCTCCTCGGACCCATATGCTCCCTGAGAGCGCCGACAGCCTTAGCGTAGCTGTCCTTGCACTGTGCATAATGTGCTGTGAGTGTCTTGACAGTAGGCAGCTTCTTTCCTTTGCGTGAAACAGATACCTCAGTTTCAAAGCACTCCGCGCTAGTGCGGAGGTTTGAGACGTATTCGCGCTGGAATGGATCCACTGCGTTTTCTTCGGCCGTAGCGATCAGTTGGTGCAATGCTGCTGATTGCTCCGAACGGGAAGTGTTCCAAACGTTGACACCCGCATATCGAGGCAACCTATTCAGTGATGGTGCAGGTCTGGAAAATAGCTGGTCCATCGTGAGCGACCAGCGTTCAGAAGAGGGGATGCTTTGTGATGGGTGGAATGAATATTGAGCTGCAGTTGAGAGGGACCCGGAATCAAGGACACCCTGAACGTGAACGAGATGTTCTCTAAGCTTGAAATTGTGATAGCAGCTAGAAAAGTAACCCTGGACTTTGAGTGTGAGTTCTTTTACATCGTATGAACGGGGGTCGAGGGAGCAAGGTGGGGGAGTTTTGCATGGCCAAGCACCAAGCAGTTGGCGGACTGTCGTGTCGGCATCCGACTCTCTTCTTTCGTTGTATAATTTTCGCCGACGCTTTCGCTGTTTCTTGGAACTCTTGCCGGCTATTTCAGGTCCTCTGCTCTCTGGACTATGTTCGAAAGGTTTGGTGCAATCATGAACATAACTGCGCAGAGAATCCTGAGAGGGACAGTATTCGTTTGAATTGACATAGGAGTTATAGGGCGGCGAACCCTCCGCAAGGAAGTGCGGTCCCTCCAGCACGAAGGCTACCAATGCGGGGGCCAGGTCACTAAATTTCCGGGAAGCATATGCCATGGCGGGGAGAGAGAAAAGTAATTGGTGCCATATTCTTTCATCATTGTAACCCTTCTGCAGTTTATCGTATGTCTTGGGCCACACCAACGGAAGATTTGGCTCCATCCATGAGCGGTCATATTGAAATGATAGAGGAGTCTTTTGGGATACCATCTGGGTCTGAGTCTTCCATGATTTCATGATGCTTTTGATGCCTTTTGCTGTTGCCTCGCCGGCAATGCGGCGGTAGACGACAGTCGCTGCTGTATATGCGCAATGCTCTCTCGAACCAGACCCCACCAAGTCTCTGCCGAGGTACCTAACATCGAACTTTGCCTTGGAAGATCCCGGGAAATTTTCGGGCGGATACAAATACGCTGTGCGTAGTGCACCGCGATTCAGTAGGATGTCGTCGTAGCATGGAAATTTTTCGAATAAAGAGCTTGATTGACTTCCGTGGAACAACAGGGCTCTTTCACAGTGCTCCTTGATTGCCTTCGCGACGATATACAATTCAGGAAGTTGAGAACTCGCAGGGAGGTCGCGCCACTGGACCTTCTGCATACACCTGCGACCTTCGGGGTACCAAGTACGTGATGGGCATATGAGTGCGATCAATCCCAGGAGCTCCGCGTCTCGGGGACTAAACTTCATGATAGACCGGCAGCCGGCAGATCGGAGTATAGACAATGCCTCTTCCGTACCCGATCTACCTGTAAGCAGGTCGGTGCCACACCCGCTGGTTAGGGCATGCAGATACGCGCAGTAAAGCTTGTTTGTTAAGCTGACGTTCCCAGTCAAGCAGCCCAGCTCCGTATTCACTCTATAGGTCTGGTAAGTCATGCGTTGAAGAGCAGGACCATCTGTGTTGATCTCGACGCGGACATGGTGGCCGTCCTGGCGATAGGAAATGTCGCCCTCGGGAATGAGGACACAACGAGGAACGAGTTCATCAGCACCGACGTCTCCGATCTTTGGTCTAAGCACAAGCTTGTTGAACAAACCGAGCATGGCCCCGACAGATTGATTCTGGTCATAAACCATTCCACGGATATTGCGAGACTCGAGATCCCCGTCGTCGTTCACGTAAAATGTCAGGCCATAGCGGGGTAGATCGACTGACAATTGTAAGGGAGACTGAGACTGGGGCTGGCTTGACTCGATTGGGGAGGCGGTGATCATGAGATTTTGTGGGGAGTCGAGTGGCTTCAAGAGTTCAGAAAACATTTTCCATGTTGAACTCCGGACGTCTACGAGAGAACAGGGCCCTCTGTGCACACGATATTTCCCGGGGATGCAACTGATCTTCCAGTTCTCTGAAGATTCATCCCAGAGCTTGTCGAGGGGGCGTATCTCTAGAGTGGAGGTGGAAAGATTCAACCAATGTGCGTGCCCCTCGATCAACACTGCCGGCAAGTCTCCCACGAGCTTTTCCGGAGGGACCAGCTCGAAAATCGCACAATTGGATGAGGTCGCTCGTTTTGCTCGTATCACGAGATCTTTTTTTACGAGAGAAAAGTATACCTGCATACACAGTTTGAGGATCTAAACTTGACACCTTGAACGAACTGATACTAACCTGGTGGTTAAAGATAACATCACGTGTTGAATAGTCCATGCCTGGGAGGTCAGAGGGTGCTACATCAAGCACTTGCTATGAAGGCGGTTAACCACCCGCCATGCATCGATAAATTGGATAGAAACGCCTACCTTGCCAAATATCCGGTTGTATAGAGGTAGCCGCACAATCTCCTGTGGCAGCCTTCCCAGTGGTCTTCCATCCACCAAAAGTGACCCGTCGAGTAAGTCAAGATACACTGTTTGGGAACATTGATTTTTAGTCGCCACAGTTGAGCAAATGAACCAGTGAGGATTAGAGTGCTGTACTAAGCTCCGCTTCTTCTTCTTCTTCTCATTCCATGGTCTCCAACTTGAGCCTGGATGGTAGAATGGCCACACCCTACGGACTGCAAGGTCGGTGCCTTGATTGCCATGCTCAGTTCCAATAATGTTACTTAAAGCACTCCGGCTGTTCAGAGAAAGACGGCGATTTCGGTCGAGAAGGAGTTGCGAATGAGCGGGGAGAGAAGAAATATCGACTGGTGTGTTATCGTGGATAATAATGGCGCATGAAATGAAAATCTCGACGACCTCTGCAGAACAAAGGACGTCTGGGATCATGGCACGGTCTACGTCGAAAGTACTTCGACAAATAGCGGCGGTATCCCGTAAAAGCGCGCGCAGCTCCTCGTCTCCTGGTGCCACTAAGAGTTTTCTTGACAATTCATTCACCCAGGAGAACACCCTCGTGCGCACGGTACGGAGATGACCGAGAATTTTCCGCGAGACTGCTTGATCAGGGCTAGAGGAAAGGAGACGACATAGCAAGAAAGAAATGGTGACCATCGTCACTCCCTCCAACCAATTGGCTGTTATATCGCCCAAAAGGCATTCCAGCTCTTCCATGAGTACACAACAAAACGAGGGTTGTCGTATTTCTTCATGCCACATCCACGCCGAATCATCAAGGGGTCCAACTTGAGAAGCAGCTTGGGAAACGAGCAGATGAACTTGGTGGTGACGAAAGCTCAACGACCTATCCCGAAGAGTTCGCAAAATATTGAGCCACTGAAGTGAACCACCACTACGCAAGTGCCCGAACGCTATAAATTCATGGATAGAAAGATCTTGATGACAGTCTGCTTGGTTTGCCAAGACTTCGTTCGACGTGTGGGAAGTGGCATCGACGTAAGTTTGCAGATTTTTGTAAGGTTCGCTTTCAAGCTCGTATGTGCAATAGCGCCCAATGTCGATGTGATGAAGAGCGTCAGCGACGGGGATGCAAGCATGGGAGTCGAAAGCATAAAATTGTAGACCGTTGTTGACACAGACGCGACTCCGAATACTTGGGATGTGTGTCCTGCTATAATGCGTAACGACAAAGGGTTTGGTAGTTGATGCAAGGGAGATGCGTGATCTCGGATGTCGAACGAGATAGGGACGTAGCGCATCGTATTGATCGAGCTTGATATAGGGATTTTTCGGTTCTGGAGTTGGTGAACAAATATCGACTAACAGATGGAATGTGGCAGTGCGCCACATGTTGAAAGTTACTGGACAATCCAGCTCGAATACAACAAATTCAGCCTGCATGTTTTCGGCTGGTAATGGCCACTCGTGGATAGCTATTTTTATTTCGCTGAGTCTTCGCTCTAGGCGGCATCTGGAGCACTCCCTAGAGTGAAGTTCCTGACCATCCTGGGTAATGGAAGAAGAGTGATTGGTCTTTAGGCATTGTCGCTCAAGATGAGCATAATCGGCATTTGCCTTCTCGAGGTGAGCGACTTTCTCATCAACTGCCTTCTGCGCGTCTGCTTCAATTCGAGCCTTGAGTTTCTGAAGATGTGGGGATTGTCCGAAATAACGGATGGCAAAATGATTCGAAGTAATTGAGGGGGACAACACGGACCCACTGTGAGATTGGGAGTGGCGACGAGAAAGGTAGTGATGTACTCGGCGAAGACGATGGAGGCTAGGGGTCTTGCGAAGTAGAAGACGCTCCAGAAAATATATAGGTATCTCTGGAGAATATTCGGAGAGCATAGGAATCGCCTTGATGGCTATCTTGTCGAGAGCGACCCAAAGCTCGATCATGGTCAACAGCATGACGGATAGGAGTTCAGGGTTACTTCCATACGTTTTCAGTGCACTTGTAGAGTATTTGTTTGCCAGGAGCTCGAGCTGCACACAAGCTTTGTCGTTTTCTGTAACTTGCTCAACCCAGCTGTCAATGGCTTCCTTGACTGCCTGCTCCACATCGTAAAGAGCAAAGTAAGGTTCAATATGATATGCTTCTTCGAAAAAGGCTCCATTCTCGGACAAGAAGTCGTCCAGAACACGGCGAGGATGATGTTTTGGGTTGAAATCGGTATGAACAAGTTTCGTGCTGTAATTAGCAAGAGAGTTGCAGATGTAGCTCCCGCTATTCGGCGGTGACATCTGAATGTCTTGAGTGAGATCAAGTTGGGAAGGGGCCCAGACAGGTGATACACGCTCAGCTGCCTGTATCTGTCTCAGCCTCTTCTCAAGCGTCGATCGAAGGGAAGTGCAGGTCTGCAACGCAGTGGAAGAAAGCCAATTTGGCACAGACGGCCCGAGCTTGCACAAGCGTCGGCTGATCTTAGCAGACATGAATTGAAGAAGGTCGTTGGGGAAGTCCACAGCTTGCGTAGCAGTGCGACACATGAAGAATAACACGAATGCCTTGTAGGTATCATGTCCAAGTGTTGACTGTGTGAGTGAGGTCTGAAGGGCAACCCTAATAACGAGCCAGAGCGACGAGCGTCGCCACGGCAACTCCGAGCTTTTCCAAACCACATCATCGCCCACCCGTTTGCTGATGCGAGCAATGTCCGCAGGGCGACCGACACTCCTCAAGATGCCTGCAAATAACTCGGTGATATAACGTGGGTGAGTGGTGTCTCGAGTTTCTAGCACGGTAGACTGAGCCTTCTGAGAGATTGGGGTAGCGTCGAGGACATCATTGTTCATGTGAACAAGGAAGTTGGCGAGTTCAGAAAGAAAGGGGTGCTCTTCAAACACAAGGTTGGGGACCTCGATGGCAGCCCCGGGAAATGAGCAGATGAGTTTTCCCTGCGTGGTTATGACGTCCTGAGCCTTGGGAGAAACTTCGAACGACTCGAAAATGGTGACATCTTTTTGCTTTCTGAAGACAACCGCAGCATTCTGGGCCCTAATGATAAATACGAGGATATCTACATATATCGTGAGTTTCTAGACTACCAAGATGATTCGGAAGCTCGCTTACCTCCCACATCCATGCCGCTGAGCTGGGAGATGGTTTGAGACCTATCCAGGCCTTCAGATTGAACAATGGTAGACAGATTGTCCAACATTCGTGTTATTTTGTGCCATTGAATTGTTTGATCGGCATGATCGCAGAAGAGGCGGGCAGCGGAAGCGACCGCCATGGCCAGAGAATGATCATTGTGGATACTATGGTCACTCCCACCGGGAAGTTGTAGGGGACAAAAAAGGTGGGTAGTGATGTATTTCAATGCACCCGAATTCTTAGGACCAAGGAGAGAACGAGACATAAGAAAGGAACTCCCGTAGGCGCGGGCCCTAAGACAAGTAGGAAGATAAGAAACCCCTTCTCGAGAATGGAATCCTAAAAAGGATATAAGTTCACACGTACGTAGATCCCGAGGAGGCATCGGAACGCTGTTGCTCGCCGTCGAGAACGATGGCGGCGAGGCCTCCCCCAGCGCGTCCACACATCGGAATACACCCCTCCTTCAACGCCAATTCGAAGACGGACTGGGCCGAGGACGATGCCTGGGACAGCACTTCAGATTCGGAATCGCCACGTCACTCGACGATTGCGCACGCTTGGCGACGTTCGTCGAACAATCAGCCGAAGCGACAGCACTCGTCTCCGACGCCACCCAAGCCTGTCCCAAAGGCAGCAAACAATTCTTCTTCGTCCACCCTCGCTCAGTCTTATACCCACCTTAATCATCCGAGCCCAAGTTCATATCCCAAGTCCGAGTTGGGTCAAGCAGAGTCGGCCAAAGGCGGATGGACCATGGTCAGAAAGTCGAGCCCCTCGCAACACAGCGTAGATGGAGCGGCCTCCAAGTACATCGATATACACAGAGATGCCGACGTCGATGGCGATATGATAGTTGATGACTTGGATCCGGAAATCATCGAGTCCGGCGCTCCGAGCAAAAGCAGACAAGACCGAGGATCCATCAAAATTAACGCAGAGGAGATAATGAACGGTATACATGCTTCATTGTCGTCGCCATGCTTTTCTAAGTAAACCAACAGATCCGTTTCGTAGGCTCCTGCATCCAGCGATTCCTCGATCATCTTCATCTTCATCTGCACCGTCGCTCAGTTCCGGTGACGAATTCGGTTCTCCTCACCGTATAAGTGATGTGAGGAAACATTCCCGAGAATCTTCGATCCGTAGCAACCGACGATCAAAATTCATCGATTGCTTGAGCAAGGAGGACCTGAACATTTGTAAGTGGTTGGTACAAACATTCAATGGTGATGATGTATAACGATATCTTTTTAGCTGATCTCCGAAAGCTTGCATGGTCGGGGACACCAAACGACCTCAGACCGATTGTTTGGCCGATACTTCTCGTACGTGCACATTGCTTCCATCAGCATATGTCAATTGACGCGTTCCACAAGGGATACATACCTCTACCTTCAGACCTGCGCACAACTACGCTTGCTCGCAAACGAGGAGAGTATCTCTCGCTGGTTGAGCTCGCCTTTGCTCGAGACCGCCAAGGCGTTGATCAGCAAATTTGGCATCAAATTGAGATAGATGTTCCACGGACGCGACCAGGCGTACGTCTATGGATGCAGGCATCCACGCAGCGCGTACGCGGCATTTCTTGTCTACCATACTTTTTCTGACGCTCCTGCAAGTAGAGTCTCGAGCGGATACTTTATGTTTGGGCCATACGCCATCCAGCGAGCGGATATGTTCAAGGGATAAACGATCTCGTGACTCCCTTCTTTCAAGTTTTTCTTTCGGCATACATTGGCAAGTTTACCGTTGTCTGACATTTTCATTGATCGTTGTTGCTTACCCATATATAAGATTCGGATCCAGAGCAATTTGATACCTCCATCCTCCCTGAGAATATCCTGAACGCCATCGAAGCTGATTCGTTCTGGTGCCTTTCTCGACTTTTGGACGGCATACAAGACAATTATATATCCGCGCAACCAGGTATCCACCGTAGCGTAAAACGCATGTCAGAACTGGTGGCACGTATCGATGGTTCGTCCAGTCTTTTATTGCGCAACGATCCAAGTGTTAATGAATCTAACGAACACGTAGCCCCGCTTTACACACATCTCGCGTCTCAAAATGTCGAGTTTATGCAGTTCGCATTCCGTTGGATGAATTGTCTGCTCATGCGAGAAATCAGTGTGCAGAATACGATACGCATGTGGGACACATACTTGGTCAGTACTCGAGTCTTTTTCCCTGCCATGCCCTCCCAACCATTGCTCGACGACTTTTGCTAGGCGGAGGGGACTGACGCATTCTCGCAATTCCACCTTTACGTGTGTTCCGCTTTTCTCGTCAAGTGGAGTACGAAACTTCGACAAATGGACTTCCAGGTAAGTTTGAACGTGCATTATCGCAGTCGCCCTGCTCAGCCCTCGTCCTCTTTTCGTATAGGGTATAATCATGTTTTTGCAATCCCTTCCAACGCAAGATTGGGGAGACCATGAAATCGAGCTCCTTCTCAGCGAGGCATTTGTTCTCAACTCAATATGGCATAACGCGCAAAGCCATTTCAATGGCAAATAGCGTCCAGGTTCTCGCGTCAGTGTTTCAGTGGTCTAGACTGATGGTTCAGATGAATAGCAACGCAAGATGTAGCTATAGGTGTAATGCTATGCGGAATGGTCCGGACAGTGCAACGACAAACCAAAATATCAGTTGTCAGCCTGGACAGCCTCAATTTCTTGTTCCATGGCTTGCTTCAGCCCCGTGGCTTGCTCTTCCGTTTTGACCCGGATCCTGAAAGATGCTGGCGTGTTGTTTTCATATCCGATGAAGGAGATTGTAGCCTTTGCCAGTACAACCTTAAGACCCGCATAGATCCGGAAGTTCTGTTGGAATAATGATAAGAGAGAGGAGCAGGAAAGGATGCACGTGTACTGACGATAAGAATTCTGCCCGTACTACTATTCCGCATCAGAACGCGTCGAACATTCGTTTCTTTGTGTTTTTTCAGTCGAAGCATTCCTGTCGGCAAGGATGGTCACATCAAGCGTAATTTGAGCCAGAACGGGGGACGAACCGATCCCAAGATCTTTCCACTCGCTATGATCTTCCTTTTTGGTTAGTCGGAATAGTTTGCACCTGACGACATGTATCGTCTCTTCGTCTTCTTCACCCTCACCTTCCTCATCGTGGGCTCGTGAAGGTAGCAACTTCGTCGTCGCCTCCTCCTCCCCACCCTCTTCGCTGCCTTCTGCCTCTGGTTGCGGAGTCGACTCGGATGACTTGTCGGTCATGGGTGGAGAGAACAAGCTTTCAGTGGGCTTCGTCGACGATGCGCCAAAGCTAAATCCTGAACTCGACGATCCATCGCCCGTGCCAGATGAAGGGCTGCCGAATCCGAAGCCTACTGGATTTCCGATACTTCCAGCTGGTTTCCCGAACGTGAACGCGCCGGTTTTGGGCGGCTGGGTAGCACTTCCAAAGAAGCTGACAGGTTTGTCAGAAGATCCAAAGATGCTTGTTGGTGCGGCGGAGGATGCGGTCGTTGCACTGCCGAAGGAAGGAGTTGAAGCCTTGGAATTGTCCTTGCTATCGGGGGGAGATGGGTTGAATGGAGATGGTTTGTTGGACTCTGTCGTACTATTGCTGCCGAAGACCGAACTACCGAATACTGTCATTGGTTTGGATGGCGCATCAGAGGGAGCCAATGCGTTCGTAGTTTTGGTAGTGGAGAAGAAACTCGGCGTGCTGTTGGAACCAAAACTAGGTGTGGTTGAAATTGGTTGCGACGATGAATTAGTAGATGGACCTGCGATTTCCTGGCTTGGCGAACTCGAGGCTGAGTTGGCTGAGGTATTCTCCATGCTTGAGGTCGTAGCCGGTATGCTCGAAGCAGGAAATTTGAAAGCAGACTTTGGGGGCTCTGCGGGTGGTGTAGATAAGGGTGCGGGTGATTCGCTCGGCTTCGCTGCGAGGCCAAAGGGCAGTTGCGCGGGCATAGAAGTGGAAGGTGGTACAAAAGGCGGAAAAGTGAAACCAGCAGTCTTTGAACCGCTGTCGGTGGTAGAGGGAGGCTTAAGGGATGCTTCATTGAAGCCTGCGGACGGTTTTGGCATGGAAAACAACGATGTAGTTTTTTCCGAAGGTGCCTTGGCACCGAAAAACGCGGGAGAATTTGTCGTGACGGGTGCCGATGAACGTGAAGTGCCATCGAACTCTGACTGAATTGTAGTTCGCAGGTTCTTGTACGAGTCAACTAAGCTCGCGACGTCATAGAAAGGATCTTTCTCGACTGCAGCTGATATTACGGAGAGGAAAGAAATATTGAGACCGCGAAGAGACTTGAAATACTTTAACGCGGTGGCATCCGTTTCCTCTGCAGGGGGAGACAACCCGGCGGATTTTGGAGGGGAAGCATCAGAGTCCGAAGGGGATTGTTTAGATGCTCCAAATGGCGATGGGGCGAGGATAGGATTGAGCGTAGAGGTGGGCTGCGAAGCCGGAGGGAATTGCTGGGTAGTAAAGGTGAACGGATTGGACGCGGAGGGTCCTGCTCCAAACCCTCCAAACCCTCCAAACCTGGGTGTGGGAGGGGTCTCCTGACGGGGTGTGAGGGAGGAGATCATGAATACGCGTCTCACTTACGACTTTGTCCACATCGGTGGGTGGGATTGGTGGCAATCCATTGAGAGCTGGTGGCCTCGAGGTGGCCAAGGCGCGCTTTGGAAGGGCGCGAATGCTGCAATAGGACTTATTAGCCATCTGGGCAAACGGGGAGGTTGTCGGAGTGGCATACTGTCTCTTGGTTAGGGCAGCCTCGTCGGCCTTTTGAAAGCCCTGAGGGTCTTGTATCTCCTTGTAAAGGTGAGGAAAAGAAGACAGCAAAGGTGAACGCGACACACCTCGATCTCGTCGTCGTCATCGTCGTGTCCGTCCTTTGTGAGTTGTTTCTCTGCACCGCGTTTCATGGTGAGGACGAGGAAGAGAACATAACTTGTACGAACCGGTATGGACAAGGACGGGAAAATATCACGTAAGCAATGTCTCCGGGGTCCTGACACCTTCACGGTCTGGTCAAACACTGAAGTAGTACTACTCCCTCGTCGCCCGCAGCTCAGTGCTCGTCCCTGAGCTCGTCGTTCCCGCCCTCTGCGTCGTCAATGTCATCGACGACCTCAACGACGATGGACTCGCGTTCTTCGTCCCCAGAAACACCGGAAACCTCCGATGTTCCCCAACATATAGCCATCCACAACGAACTGCCTTCATGGTATCGCTCCTTGCCTATCGCCAAGGACATGTCCGCTGTCGCACTCTGGGACGGCGAAGCTTTGCAAATACAGGACGACGAGCACATGCTCAAGCTCGACGACATCATCCAAGAACACGCCTATGAAGAGTAGGTACACCCATCTACTTACATTCATCTCATTTATATTGTTTGTCCCCGACTATTCTGTGTGCTCTGCCATGGAAAGTTCGCCCACCATTACCCAGTCACCCTCGGGTGCCACCCACGCAGAGCTGATCTCGCTGTCACCCCTTCGGACATCACTCCGACGGTCACTTCAGGACTGCGGCCTCTCTATACCCTCTCTCACCCAAATGCAGTCCACCCCAATCGTGCCTCCTCCCGCGACACGGACCTGCAAGCGGGACCCGACGTCTATTCCTCGCAGAGTGGTTTATCCCTCGAGGGAGTCCTGCTACAAGTATGTCGTTTTCTGCATATCACTTCCCTTTCTTATCGCCACCGTACCACCAGTCTTGCAATCTTAACGCCCAACATTCCCGAGAGTGGTGCAAAGTCGCGCGTTGAGACCCAGGTACGCGTTACTGTGGACCTTGCACACGCAAGTACCTCTGCCTGCGAGCAGAGCCAATATGATAGGGTTGGCTCCTGGAAATGGCTCAAACTCCCACCTGGAACATCTACCAAGAGGCGTACCCGCAGAGAAGGAAAAATAGGTACCTATCTCCCATCGGCGGTCCTAGATGGTCGCTAACATACGATTTAAAGATCCCGCACCGTTAGACATCCTACACCTAGCTGCGACTGTAACATGTGCTTCGGCCCCACACAACACCGTTGTCAGTTGCGGGAGCTGTAGGAACAGAGAGGTATGGCTCCAGGTTATCGTTTATGCATCAATCCTTACATGTTTGTCATCAAGGCCAAGCGCGTGGCTCGCAAACTAGCCGCCCGCGTGCGACCAGCTCGCTCGGATTCGGACACACCTGAGGATGGCTGCGAACGACCAAGAAGTATCAAGGAAGACACTACGAGCATCATTCAGTTCAACTGCCCTGACGTGCTCGACTTTTCTACCGGATCCGCCGTGCTTCCAGTTCGCATCACCTGTTACTGCAGGCATCACCGAGAGAAGGTCGGGTTCAATGTCCACTTCAAAATGCTAGACCATAACGGCCGCCTGATCGGCACCGGCATGTCACCCCCAATCATGATCACAGACGATCACAAGTCATCTGTCAAGTCGGGAGCTATACCATCCACCCCTGCCTTAGAGGCGCAAGTCGACTGGTCCAGCTTGCCCCCACCTGCGCCATCCACGGACACTACCCATCTTGCGAGACGTCCATCTCGAAACGGCAAAGGACATCCGAAGCCACGTTCAAAACCTTATGACATGACAGGTCGCGGTAACCAATCCAAGTTTTCCAGGGAGACAAGCGTTACTAGTCTAGATTCTGTTGTCAACTCCCCTGTCATACGCCCTTCCGCAGGGCCCGATACCCGTCCGCCAACCCCTCCCCAGCTCGCACCATCGTCCTCAAGCCCTGTCCCTACTCCTCAGCCCTCAGCAGCATTCATAACGGATGTCGACTCCCCAGCCATACCTTCCTCTCCCTCACCCCTCGACAGTGTTCCCGGTGCTGCAGTTTTCAGTCCTCCGAATGTCCCCACTGCTGCAGTACCACAGTTTCTTTCACCGACTGATATATTCCCTCCTAGTAGTCCCCCAGCAACACAACCTTCTCAGATGTTTACTACACTCGTTCCGTCCCATTCCATGCCCTTTCTTTTCTTTGATCCAAGTTCTCCGCCGCCCGTTACATCGCTTCCCTTGCCCAAGATTCATCGTCTTATCCCTTCGTCAGGTCCAACCCACGGCGGCATAGAAGTTACTATTCTCGGTGAAAACTTCCATCCAGCAATCCAGCTTCACTGCGTATTTGGCGATACTGTTGCCAGTTCGACCCAGAGATGGAGCGATAATACTCTGCTTTGCGTGTTGCCTCCCCGGTCTACTCCTGGCGTCGTTGCGGTATGGTTCAATGGTCTTGACGAGACCAGGGACTCTTCGCTTCCCTCTCTTTTCACGTATACAGATGAATCAGACCGTGTTTTGTAAGTGAACCATGGAGCTTTAATTGGCAATGTTTTACATCTTTTATTCTAGAATGGAGCTTGCTCTTCAGGTGGTTGGTCTCAAAATGACAGGGAAAATCGAGGACGCAAAGAATATTGCTTTGCGCATCGTTGGGTCTACCGGAACCGAGGACTCCGCATCCAGATCTAGCTCTAATGCGGACAATATGATGCAAGCCGCTTCGCCGTCTTCCCAAGACATCCAGCCATTCTTATTCTTGGGACCTGGAGAAAGGGAGGCTGCTGTCATCAAGTACCTATCGCTCGTTGATGTTGTCGTCGAGAAGCACTCGGGTATTCCTCCTGCGATTGCTATGTCTCACACTACGGCGAGTGGACAGACCTTGCTCCATCTGGCAGTATTCTTGAAGTTTGCTGCTCTAACCAAGTTTCTGCTCGCGCACGATATCGACTTGGACGTTCGTGATCGAAACGGATATACGGCTCTACATTTTGCAGTTCTGTCCCGGTCAAAGGAGTGTGCTCGACTCCTCATAGCGGCTGGAGCAGACCTGGAGATTGTAAACGTTCTTGGGAAAACACCGCAGGACCTTGCACCAGCAGACTTCTTTGATGGGATCATCGACCATGTGACATTGGAAGATGACCTCTCCCAAACTAGTGACGGCGAATCTCATCTTGGCGACGTAGAGAGTGATGAAGACACCACGAACCCTGTGACGAAGCGGAGACATACTCATCGTAGGCGTTCCCACAGACGCCGCGATAGCCACGAACAAGTCGAGAAGGAAGGCAGTCACGTATCACAAACTTTGCAAATCCCGGACGCGAACCAGGATACCACGACACAGAAAGTCGACAACACGCCTGACGAGAAGCAGGCTGCTTCGTTTATTGCTTTGATCCAATGGACGCTCGCACAGCTTCCCGCTCCCCAAGGTATCATACCCACCATGCCGCAGCTCCCACTGCCTCAGTTACCCGAGATCCCTGCAGTTCCTTGGGCCGCACTACCACAGATACCGATGGTATTTCCTGTGTTTATACCAATGCCTGGTTGGCCATCATTACTGGGCGAAAAGCAGGACCCGCGTGACGATGGTGCGAGCGGCAAAGAAGGTGATTCTCAGCCAACTGGGTACAATGGTGCTCAAGAGTCCGGGGCGACATGGGAGAAATGGTTTGCCGTTGCCGTTGCAAATGCAACTCTCTGGTCACCGCCGACCGACGAAGCACCTCCAATGTATACCCCCAGAGAGACAAGCGAGGCTACGTTAGGGGAGAGTACACCGAGTGATGTGGAGCCACGGGAAGCTAGCTCCGAGTCTAATGCTCCGCAAGCACCCAACCCAATGGATCGTCCGACTAGACGCGTGGGCTATGAAGCTACTTCGACGCCGGCGCCGGATGCCGACGCGTACGAATACAAGCCTGTGAAAATACATACCCAGACGGCAAAGAAACGTGAGGAGGGAGTTTACTTTTTAGCTGTGATGTTGACTCTTTGTTTAGATGACCGAATGCTCGTCTTGTTTTGGCTTCCCATTCTGCTGCGTAAGTCGGTTTTAGTGCGGATTCGAATTCGTGGGGACGTACTGATACATGTCCATCAAGTATCTCTGTTATGGGCTTTCCATAGCTGCATTCGCTTTGCTATTCACACGGCGAAGACTGCCCTCACCATGAAGCTGGGCGTGCGTGCATAATGTGCTGCATAGAGTCTCACGGGGGTGTCCTGGTTTGAGTAGTAAAATAAGTGGAAAGGTAAAGTCTGATCCTACCAGTGGACAATCGGTTGGTTGAAATCAACCCCTGGACGGGTAAACTGTCGCTCCGACTGTTCTGCTAGATTTGACGCAACGACTGTTGTACTTCGTACTCAATACATAGACTCGTTGTAATATGCCAGTAATTCTCTCGACGTGTCAACGTCCTCTGTGTAACTTGAATGAGGCCTGGACACCTTTGCCCGCCTTGATGTCCTCGAGCACTCTGGCGTCGATCTCTCTCGCAACATCTGCAACGTCTACCACTTTCTCCACCAAGTCCTTGGGGACACAGACTACGCCATCCTCGTCTGCAACAATCCAGTCGCCAGGTTCTATGGTGACCGGCGGGAATGCATCCGAGCCGTCTCCGTTGTCATGCGGGTGAATGACGAGCGGAACGTTGACGGCGGATGGTCGAACAAAGGGTGATTGCCCGAGGGTCGAGTGACCGCGTGCGAACACGGGGAAACCAGCGGCACGATGTTCGGCGAGGTCTCTGCAGCGGCCAGATATGACGACGCCTGTGACGTCTCTGGCCTGTGCGCCTGCGGTCATAAGACCGCCCCAAACCGCGTTTTTCGTGTCTGTATCGGGGGTCAAAGACGAACGATGTAGGGGATGGTTCACTGAACGTGGAGGGGCGTCGATGACGACGATCGATTTTGGGGGAGCGGTATCGACAAAGTGGGCGGATAACTTTGGGGCTGTCTGGTCGGATGCACGGACCATTTTTACGGTGTAAGCGGGTCCGGATATGCGAGCATCGGAGGGGGAAACGAGGTGGATGTCTGGGATGAGACCGCCGTTGGGAATGCCGAGCTTGACGAGAGCATCGGATACATCGCAGGTGGAGAGGAGGCTGGCCATGTCACACTGGAAATTCCCAGAAATGACGTCCGGCTCGGCTAATAAACACTGCACAGTCTGGTAACTATCATGTCCTTGAACGACGTCCCTTCCTCGTCGTCCTCGAGAAATGTCCGCAAGTTCGCAAAGAAGGCCTCAAAGGCCATCATGAAGTCGCACAGAATCTCACTACCCAACTATGTCAACCTTCCCATCCGTCTGCGACCGGTGCGCCCTCATCGTGCCCCGCAACTTCTTGTAGCATTGCTCAGGCAGTCCTTCTCTGCAGTGGTTCCTTCTCTTCACATGCACTATCATGCTTCTGCTCGCCTTCCTGGGGTTGACCAACTTCTCCCACTCATTACCGCTAAACGACAAGTTTCTCCACCTCACTTGCTTTTGCATCGCCACAGGCGTTTTCTACTTCATCTTCGACGTGGAAGAGTACGCGTTCCACTTTTTCTTCTTTCTTGAGAGATCCCACCGCTCAACTTTTGTCTTGTCTCTCAGGGACGCTAGGCGTATCTGGTTCTGGCGCCACGCCAACCTGATATTCACAGCCGTCGTTTGTTTCTTCTTTGGCGGACTCATCAGTGAGGTCGTGCAGTCCATGCTGCCCGTACGTACACCCCCTCTCTCTCAGAGTCTCTCTTCAACTACTGCGCCCGCTCACGTGTCACAGTCCAAGCATTTCGACTTGGGTGACGTACTTGTGCGTGCTTTTATCCTTCTTTATTTTCGTTTTCGTCCTCCAAACTTGCGTTTTTTACAGGCCAACGTCGTCGGCTCAGCGATCGGTCTTTATGTCTCCTATCATATCGAGAGACACTATCGGTCCAGGAGAGAGGTGAGGGTCATTGACCGACCTCATTCTGTTTACCTCATTCGTCCTCTAGATCGCCCGGTTGTACCGACCCTTGAACACCGATGAGATGGACGGTATAGAGGATGAATGGGACGACGAGGCTGGTCCGTCCGGGACGCAGCTTCTCCCGCTATTTCAAAGCCCCCGGTCCGCCAACTCGTCTGCAAAGTCTGCCTTGCCGTCCCAGGCAAAGACCCCTAAGGCTGATCGCCTTTCGGACGTCTGGGACGAACGCGAAGAGCTCTTCGGAATTGGCGACGACAGCGATTCCGAAGACACACCAAAACCGCCGAATCCATCAGACAGGCCACCACAGGCCGACTCCGTACCGACGATCACTGTCACACGATTTTAGAGAATATATTGTATCATGTATACCACAGCCGATCTTTCGTCCGCGGAGCAGCGAATATCTATCCCATATCTACTCTCGTTTCGGGATGTGGACTTTGGTCCATCCTTGATGCAGGTGCACCGGGGAACTGAACAAACGTACGGAGCTCAGCATCTAGATCACATAGCTCCCCACGCAATTGGCTGATCTCGTTGCGACGTCTGTCGATGAGGTCTTGCATGCCCTTGCACGCCGTCGAAGCCACGATGATCCCCTTCTCATCCACCGCCCGCTGAACAATGCCCTGTGAAGTAAGCCGCGTTAGCCACTGTCCACCAAGACCAACGTACATACGTACTCGAAGATCGCGCGTGAGGCCCTGTCCGATCCTCGCCGAATCCCGTGCCCACCTTCCCTTTGCCCGTTCCCACTTGCCCACCGCCCACCGGATGCTGCCCACCGCAAGCAGTGCACCCGAGCCAATCGCCGTCCCCATCTCGGCACCCGGTCCGAGGCTTAGAATGTGTTCACCGAACGCTAGCCACCATCCGAGTCCTGCGCCGCTCATCACGCCGCCAAATGCACCGACGACCGCACTTTGCGCTTCTCGGTGCAACTTGGTGGTGGTGTGTTGAATCAGTTGGCTCCGACGATCGTGTATCGGCTGAGTTAGACTGTCGGTCGCGAGAACATGATTCGGCGAGCGCTTCAGCTGCTCGAGTTTGTTGTTCAGTACGGACGATCGAAGAGAGGGCGAGGATGGAGCAGAGACGAGGTCAAACGCAGAGTTTGACGTTTCTCGCTGGGCGAATTCCAGACGTCCGGTTTGCAGAACGAGCTGGTTTCGGCGACGATAAACCAGGGAACCCCCGATCAAGTTGATCGAAAGCTGCTCACCTGATGCTCGAGTCCTTTACACCACTGTCCCTGGACTGCAGCAGAAACGAGTGCTCCAATTTCGTCCACCCGCCAAACCATCTTCCAGAACGTGAGAGACCCCAGTAATGTACTCATTTCCTTTGCACTCGAGGACAGTGCCTTCTCGACCTTGTCGTCCTCTTCCGACTTGCCAAATATCTCGCGTCTCGTGTCTTCTCGAACCCTTTCTATTCCGGACGACAGATCCTCGACCCGGCTTGCAACACGGTCGACGTCTTTCGTGTCGGCTTCGACTGACCGGAAGCCAGTAGATAGAGAAGCATGCACTTCCGAAAGCGCTGTTCTCTGCCGGAGATCCAGCAAAGGTGTCTTTGACGTAGAGCTTGGAGCGAGAATATCGCTGATTGCTGCAGTGACGGTAGATATTCGAGAACCGAGGGTATCTCTTTGGTACCTGTCTATCGTGGATGGGGATGTCGGGTCGGCCTGCAAGGCTGTCACCGCATCGAGCGCTTGTCCCGGGTCGACGAAGAGAATACGTCCCGGTTGACAACCCAGTTTCGTCAAGGTTCGCGAAACGAACTGAGTGTGATGATCGGAATTCGAGCCTGATGTAAGCACGAGGATGGTGTTTGGCTTGTCGAGCAGGTGTTGCGCCCGCAAGGCCAGGTCAGGGAGAGGCGTGACGATGGGGTCGCACAGTAGCAAGAGGACGTCACTGTTGAGCAAGAGGCTGTCCGCTTCGTCGCTGATGCTGGACAAGAACGAGAGGTCGGGTAGCTCGGTGAGCTGTATGGGATAGGGGAATCGCCGAAGCCAATCTGACGGGCTGGAAAGTTCCCCAGCGAATGCAGCGGGTTTGCCGTACCTACATACGAGTCTCGTACGACAACCATTGAAGAAGAGAAAATACTTACTCGATGTTTATGCAACTTGGAGCGCTTTTCCACCGGTTGCGTAGAATATCGCTATAGGCAGAATCCGAGGTGAAAGGGTCTTCCAAAAGAGCAGTGACGAGGACATGTGAACGAGCCCACTTGTCGAAGCCAGAGACTAGATGGATGAGTGTATGCGCGAAAGGATCACAGAATGGCTTACTAGCAACAGTAGCCTTTGAAGGTGCTTGAGATGACAGCGACGTGGTTTTGTTTAGTAGATGGTCAAGCGAAGTGCGGAGGACGCGACTTGCTTGCATGCTTTGAGTTGCCAAAAATTACATACACGAAATCAAGTACTACATCGTCACGTGAGTCATCTCTGCCGCTTCTTGCATGCCTCGGCCTGCGCTTCCAGTATCGCCCCCTTGCTCAAGCAAAAGTCAATGTGTGCATTCAGACCTTGGTTGTCCGTCTTCAGTTGCTTGCTGCATATAGGGCACGTATGATGTTTTTGATCCGCAAGACTCGACCCCGATGCCTTGGTGGACGAGCACGATTTGGAATGCGGCTTCGGTAGTCCTTTAACGGTCTGATCATGTTCGATTTCGTCCTCCTCCGAGTCCTCTGCGAAAAATCGTGGCATCGAATCTTCCTCTCCTTCATGTTCATGTTTCCCTCCCATGTCTACGTCTACCTCCATCTTTGCCTTCTTCCGAGACGAGCCCGGGGTGTCCAAAAACTAGGTGGATGGTTCGGATTTTGTCCAATTCGACAACATTCTCAACACTTACATGTTTGATGCCACCGGTGGGTTCCGCAGCATGTAGGTCCTTTAGCTTCGTCACTCGCAGCCCAATCAATCGGATTGTCAGTGGCAATTCAGGAAGTAAAAGCTCTTTGCCAATCTGACAAATCATCGTCATCCATCGACCAAACTCTCTGCATGACACTTACTGCAAACAGATCTTCCTTCTTCTGGCTAACCCACCAGTCAAACGACTTCGCTCTAGTGAACACTCAAATAGAACACGTCAATCCCAAACAGAATAAATAGGAGGATGGCTATTACCCCCATAGGTATCGAGCTTATACTTTAGTGTGACAGTCTTGCCTGTCCATCCACCCGACACCATGTCTCTCGCAAGCTCATCGGCGACATCTTCAAGTTTGGAAAGTATCATTTGCTTGTCGCTCAAGGCACGGAATGTTCTGGCACTCGGCTCAGCGTTTGAATAACACGTGAATGACACGACATTATACCTTTCCGCGCCTATACTCTTCCGTTCCTCTCGTCTACCTGCCTGGACTACATTGCAGGAAATCCCGAGGTACGTTCTGAGCAAGAACGTTAATCCAAATTGCTTGTCCATCAAGTACAACGTTGCTCTGTGGGCATAAATGTCCCCACAAGTCTAGAAAAGTAGAGATTCGTGGTTATCCTGACAGAACCGACTTGGAGATGCACCTTGATACCAATAGCATCGAGCAGTCTCTCGTGTACCCTGCCAACCCCAGGCACTTTGCGTATGGACAAGTCGTGCATAAACGCTTTGATAGAGGCACGGTCGAAAGGAAGATGAAATTGTCCGTTAGGTTTGTTCTGTTGGAGGCATTGAATACCGAGTCCTGCCAAGGTTATGGGACGCTCGCACTTTATCTGAAGAAATCTATGCAACGTCAGACAGCCAGTGACTAATGAAACGTGCGTAATCAACCAACTTTTGCTAGCATCTAGATGGGTGTGTAAGTCTTGGGAGGGTGTATCATCGCAACTCCAAACCTTGTTAGGCGCAATACCTGCGCTCACCGTTAGCTGCGTTTCACTATAGACAGTGGCTCGCATCTCCTGCACACATGTTTCCGTATCGATCTGATGGTCTGCGCAGTACTGTGTTATGCTTTGGGTCCTTGAGTCTACTATCATGTGCTATCGTCGTACCACTTACTTCAAGTACCCCTCGTCGCAGCCTGCAGCGAGCATGTTTGGGTCGTATCTTCGGAAAATCGTCATACATCGTTTCGACATTTCAGAGTAACGTTCAAAGTTGAGCTTGACGACAATGAGATCGGGGCAGAGCTTCCTGGCCACGAATTCTGTATATCATTGTCAGGAGACCCGGCGCAGCGCTCCTACTCAACCTGACCTGCCATCCCAGACCGAACGCCATACTTGCGGGCCTCGTAAGAAGCAGTAGAGAGAACGCCGCCGCCAACCTGGAATGTCGTTATTCCATTAACGTTGCATATGTGTTGGCCAATATTGTACGCACACCAAATGGTTTCCCCGCGAGAGATGGGTTATGGAGGAGCTCCACGCTGGCGTAAAACGCGTCCATGTCGACGTGTACGATGGTCTGGCTGAGGTCGCGCCCGTCTTCGAGTTCTTCGATCTGTGACCGAGACAAAAAGGCACATGGACCGTCAACGATGCACGCACGACGACCGCACGACGACCGCCGCCCTTGGAACACTCACGACACGGTCCACCTGTCTCTCTATTGCACCTGCCAAACGCACGTACCTCAGGGGGCGGCGACGAAAAACGCTCGGAAAGATCACGCACGGACGTCTGCTCCGTTCAAGGCCTCTTCACGCTGCTTTAGAATCTTGGCAATCTTTTCAGACAGTTCCTTGTCCTTTCGTTTCTCATTCTATGTGTGCGCGCATGGAATGTAAGAGACGAGGTCACTCGTATTGCCACGGGACGCGCGAGCGACTGGAGCGAGATATGGCTTGCCTCGTAGAACTTGGACCCTTTCGAAACTTCTGCAATGACGCGATTGATATCATTTTGATCCTGAACCAACCTGGGTAGGGTCAGTCTCTCGCGAGTTTGAATGTATTGGAACCCTCGGAACGGACCCAGCCTTGGTGGACGAAGGGCCGGCAAGGCGCCTGAGGAGACTTGCAGACTCTTGGGAGCGTTCAGGAGGTACGTCTTGACCCTCGGATTGCATGCATGCAGTGATCGCACGGTAAGCTCACAAAACGTCACACGAGTCAAGCGAACGATGACAAGATAGGGAGTTCGGCATTATCCGAAGCGCGTTGGTTTCTCAAATCTTACTTACCTCCATCAAAATCAGTGTTTAACTACTGAATCTTTCCTCCGCCATAGACGCCGACGAAGTTGACGCACGAGAGATCACCGTTGGGTCCTGCGGGGACGCCCTTGGCGGTGAACCGCGCGACGGTGTTGTTACACACCAGGTAAGTACTACTTATCAGTGATTGAGATCTGAGATCTGAGACTCCGCGCTTGCCGTGCCGCGCAGACTGGCCGCGACTCGGAGAGGCTTACGATCGCTGTCACGGGCCCAGGCTGAGGCTGGGCCAGACTCGGCTCTAGCTTTCGGAAGCACTGACACTGTCGGCCACCACATTGATATTGAATACTTATGTCAAGGGACTTCATAGACACTGACCCAATTCGAATTGCATGCCAGCTTCCGAGTCATAGCTTTCCGCGCGACCTGTGACGGCGTTATCCACTTTCTCGTCTCCACAGACTTACAGCTGTGGGTTAATGCCAAGTAGCACAAAAAGGTACGTAAAGTCGCAAGCGGTGGTGATGAATCTTCTTACGTTCCTGAAGGACTGCGGATTTCGTGAAGCAATAAATAGACGGTGGGATCGACAAAACGTTTGCGTAGCTCAAGCCAAGGTCAAGTGAACAACGTTGACGGTGATTCACAACCCCGCGTTTACGTAGATCCTTATGTCTTATTTATTGTAAAAAAAAACTACATAAACTACGTGTGTGTATCGTCTCAGGTCCGGCCGTCCGACTGTTTGATACGTTTCCTGTCATCCTGAAAGCCTCCCTCAAGTTGCATCCGAAAAACTGAGGACGGCGAGGGCGGTATCCCACTCCTGCCCGTCATATCCAGACTGAGGAGGAGGAACGAGAGGCTCCGAATGAGAAGGCTGGATGGGAGTAGAACTCTGTTCCAGAATTCCTAGAGAGGTGTACGAAGTTGATACGAATAACTTTAAAAAGCCCGAGTCGAGCTGCGGCAGAAAATAAGACGTTAAATCGATCTCCAAGCTTCTATGCTTCGGAAGCGTCGGAGTTGGAGAAGATGGCCGCGGGTGATAGAGTAAGTGGATATCGACTCCATTAGAATCCATATACGCAAGATATGGCCAGAGATCTCTGTCAGAGCGGTTTCGAAGAACAACCGTGTATGAATGGCCCAGCGTGCGCACTAGATCGGCCCTTCCGTTGACCAAAAGGTTTTCTCCCACTCGTCTTTGTCTCTGAGGATCGACGAGATAGAGCTCCATTTCAATTTGATCGCGGAAGGGATTTTTCGAGTTCGTGCGGTGGAGATGCATGTGATAACGCGCAGCTTCGTCTAGAATAAGAGCCGATCGTTCCTTATCCTTCTTCTCGATCTTCAGCACAGGACGATGGGGTGGCGCAAGCTGGTCGAGGGTTTGCACTCGTACAGCCCGAGAATGCACCCCAACGGATATATCCGCCATGGTGGGATGCTCCACCTCGACGATATTCAGCCCTTCTTTGACAGGTATGCCATCGAGCTCGTCGGGGCTTGGGCGGCAGAAGAGATGACGGAAGATAGACGAACAGGTTTTTTTCATGTACACACGGAAAGGAGTGCGCGTGTTCCACCGCGTGATGCGTGCCCAAGACCCTCTACTGCCACGCTTGCTGGTGCTTTTGCGCCTGGCAAGCGACCAAGTGGGGTGTACTTCGTACACCCGAAAACTGTCGAGCGACGGGTTCAGCGACCCACGACGGTTGTGGGAATGGAGGCTGAATTCAGTGCCTTCGACGACACCGTGCATCGCTCCCATGTGCAGGCGCAGGCTGTCCTTGTTCCCTTCCACTGGAACAAAATTCATATCTGGGACGAAAGGAATGCCATTGAAAAGAGCGCGATCTTTATGTCGGCCCAAGCAGACTGGGTGCTGGGGGAGATGTCCAGATGGAATGAGGCGCTCTAGGAGTTCGCAATATCTCAGCTGGTGCAGAGGTACTGCATTTTTCATCGCCAAAAGTGCTTGCGTGAACCTGCCCCCTTCTTTCCACTCCGTCGCCATCTCCCCGGGTTTGCAAGCTGATAGCAGTATGTGGGTAGAGCAGTTATCCTGATAGAATCCATGCTCTCCATTGAACCTCTTTCCGATTGCGCCCCTCCACAAACCACTGAACAGGTCCTCCCTCCGGGCCTTCTCAGTGGGTGTACATCGAACGCCAAGCCGATCGCGCGCGTTCGAAGCAAGCTGCGTGGATGAAAACGAACAATCGAGAATGAGAGTGATGTTGTCACCCTTTACCGCGCTGAGTTCGCTAAGCATGGAATATAGAGAACGATCGGAGATCCCGGCAACGCGGCCTTCTGGCCCCTTGGTGTCGTGGTCATAGGGGCAAAGCACCTGAACATGACTTGGTTTGCCCTCGCACCAATCTCGAGGCACGGGAACGCTGCTGCCGTGACCAGCGAAGTACACGAGAACGGCGTCTCCTTGGGAAATCGCAGGATTGTTGACGAGGTGGCTCATAAAGACGTCTTCAATCCGAAGCTTGGTGGCTTCTTTGTTGACAAGGAGGGCAATGTTGGAGCTTGGAACGTGAAGATCCTGCGTTAGCCACTGCTTCATGCGCCGGGCGTCGTCAGCACAAGCCTCGAGGTTCCAAATACGGCCAGACTTGTAGTCATCAATCCCAATGAGAAGGGCGAAAAGTTGAGATGCCATATATACATGAATTGGTGACGAGCGGCGAAAGATGATGGGGCGTTTGCCTGTCAAGAAGAATGGGAGCGCGGGGGTGATCTGAGTGTGACCTAAATACTCGGAACTCGAGGCCTCTTATATGTGGATGTACATAGCCATGGCCCGCATAGGGAGAAATATTCGAGAAGGATAGATCTGTATGCATCGACTATGCCACATTGATTGCTGGGTTCCAGTTGGCGGAAATGGAAACGCAAGGAGTGCCGCATCAGGCGCAGCAATAAGGCGGTGGAAGACATGCGATATGAGAGCGAATCCGTAGCGGACTCGGAGCCACTGGAGGGAAATCTCCGAGTAGCAAACTGGAAGATCCTTGGAGGCGAGTAGAAAAGTCCGTGAGCGTATCTGAGACGGAGTGTACGAATTGAAAAGAGAAATTTGACTGCGTACGTAGTCTTCAATGACACAACCGCGCGTGTTTGCCATAAAACTTGATCTAGGAGGGCGTTTTTTGCATGCGCCGCCAAATGAAAGTACGAACGCAAGGATGTGACATAATTGCGTTTGCAGTAAGGGGTTGTATTACTATACATGGAAGGTGGAGTCACGTGCATTATCGCTACTCTTTGATCCACCGCGACTCGGACGCTTCCTCAGAGGAACGAGAAGATGAGTTACGTCTGTCAGCAGTGCAAAGAACCTCTGCAGGTAAGTATGCCCCCTCTGACATGGAAACATACTCAGGGCACCCGGGAAACGATCAGCTTGACGCGTCTCTCGTAGACATTTCGCCATCCCAGTATGACATGTTGGCAGCATCCCTCCCACCGGCACCCTCTACACGTGTCAGGTATATGACAGAGGCCGAACAGTTGGCTCATCTCCCATCTCCTCTTGCGTCTAAATCCGCATGGCAGCATGCAAAGCAGCAAGAGAGTGCAAGAGCTTCGCCACCCCTTTCTTCGCGTGCTCAAGGGAAACAACCCCAACGCAACCACCCGGCTCCGAATGAGTCTTTTGTGCTCCTGCAGGACAGCGTTATACGCAATATACCATCCCCCCTACCCCCTAATGTAACTTCAAGGTTGACTATTCCCCCCTCTGACAATACTCTGTCAAAGGGTCCACCACTGCCACCACCACCATCAATACCCTCACAGACCGAGCCAGATCAACCAAACCCGACGCCTATATCACATCATTTACGCTCCACTATGCGTCTCTTTAATCTCCTGACGACTCGCACTGACATCGATCATCCACTTTGTGCAGAGTGCACACAAATTCTTCTTTCATCCTTGCAAAGGCAGCTCGATGAAACCAAGAAGGAGCGTGACGGTTATGTGGCCTTTGACAAAGAATTGAAAAGGGAAAGGGAACGTGAGAGTCAGGATCTGAGTAGAGATGAAGCTGAAAAGAGGATCGAGAAAATGAAAATAGAAGAACGCGCCGCAGTCGAGCAACTATGGATGGCTGAGCGCGAGAGAGAGCAACTCGACGAGGAGATGCAAGCATTGGAGTTGGAGGAAAGGGCTTTAGAGGAGGAGGAAACCGAGTAAGTGCTCCTGGTGATTTTCCACTTCTTGGTTAATCATTCAATAGGTTCTGGCGTGCGTATAATGAGCATCAGTTGGTTTCTACCGGTCAAGCTGCTCTGCTCTCGTCCTTGCGGGCCGCGTACGCCGCAGACTATGCCGCATACGAGAAACTAGAACGCACTAATGTTTACAACGATGCCTTCTGTATTGGTCACGATGGAGTGTTTGGGACCATAAATGGCCTACGACTAGGACGTGTCCCTGGAGTACCAGTAAGTAATTCTGAATCTCCGTTTTGATAATTATTTGACATATTACAGGTGGAGTGGCCTGAAGTCAATGCGGCATGGGGGCAGACACTACTACTGCTATACACCATTGCTCGAAAACTTGATTTCACGTTCGACAAGTATGCTGTCATGCGATTTATTGTAAATGATATTGACGTACCTTCGCAGTTACCGTTTGATTCCGATGGGTTCGTTTTCACGGATAGAACGAACGACTGGTGATAAGGCAACATACGAATTATACGGTTCCGGAGACCTTCACTTTGGTCGACTATTGCACAATCGTCGGTTTGATTTCGCGATGGTTGCGTTCCTGGAGTGTCTCAAGCAGTTGATGGACTATGTCAAATCCCAGGACGCTGGCGTCGATTTCCCACATCAGTAAGTGGTGTATCGACGAAATAAGCCGATTCAAGACTTATGCTTTGACTAGAGTTGCCAAGGACAAGATAGGGGAGGCGTCGGTGAAGCTACAGTTCAGTCAAGAGGAAGCATGGACACGTGCGCTGAGGCACGTTCTGCTCGCATTGAAGATAATACTCAAATGGACCACCAACGGAGGAAATGGTTAGCACCAGTTTACAGGATTACATATGTGGTCATAGTAGTCCCATTGTAACACACTTGTCATGCCGGCAACTTGGTGAAACGTGTGATGGGCCAAGTTATCCCTAACAGGAAATAAAATGTTGCTTGTAAGGAAGATTCAAGTTCTACTCAGCCAACCCAGCTTGCAACTTTCGGGTCCTTATAGATGGCGGGCCCCGTGACTCAGTGGCATTATTTTGAACGTGTCCTAGAAAATATTGACCAAGCCCAATGGGTTTATCGGTCAACCGCTACAGGAATCCGGAATCCGGGACTCCGGTCTTACAAATCGCTATCACCGAACAGCCTGAGTATGAGTAAGGATGTCGCAATAATATACCTCCAAGGCATTGGCAGTGTGAATTCTGATACTGTTAGTATTTGACCTGCATCTTGTTTTTCTGTGTATCTCTCTAATTGCAACCACCTTATTGTCTAGATTGCGCAATCTGTTGTCTGTTTCACGCCATGGGCCTCTTGTATCTTGGGACACCACTCACTTGGGACGAGGCAAGCAAACATGCCGACCACGTCAGGGAGCACGGTATCACCCAGTTCCTCCATACCTGGGACAGAGTAAAGGACAGACACGGGGATGAACTGCTCTGGGGTGATGAGGTATCTTGCCATTGGTCCCGGCCACTGGCGCCCATCCTTACTTATCTCCTTCAGATCGAGTACATGGTGATCGCATATGACGAGAAGAACAAAAATGCGAAACTCTCCCTCCGCCAGACTGAAATCCTAGCCAAGCTTGGTAAACTTGTGGCTGAGCTTCAAGATGATATCCCAGATTCGTAGGCGCCTGTTCTCTAGTCCATCCTACTGATGCACATCGTCTTCGTTAGGATGTCGATCCCCACCTTTCATCCCGAATATGGGAGATACATGTTAGAGTCAACTCCCGGATCTCCATACACAGGCTCCATCCAAGATCTGCTGTCCGTGGAAGCCAACATGCATTATAGGCGAGCACTCCCCGTTCTCTAGGGCTTTTTTGACCTTATTTCGAATACAAGACGTCTGCTCGCCAAGAGACACATCAATGCCAACGAAGTGCCTCTCACAGTTACTTCTTTTCCTCGTCTGGGTGCTCCTGGTGTCTTTACCGATCCCTACTTTAGCCCCGACGACGCCAAATCCAGTCACAGCTTATTTTTGCCAGAGGAGATCACCAATCCGCATGCACGTTTCCCGTTAGTGACCCTTTTTTATCTTCTCTCTCAGTCGTTTTATAACGATATCACAGGACCCTTACTGCCAACATTAGAACCAGGAGAGGTTCCAAGGTTGCTATCAATCTTCCTATTTTCATTGATGAGAAAACGCCAAGGCCGTTCGTCGATCCAACTGTACCGTGGCAACGGTCTTTGTACGCAGAAGACTCCGGTGAGGCTTTTTTTACGCAAAAAGGACTCAGAACATCTTTTGACACTTGCCTCACTGCGCAGAGGCCAAGAACGGCGCTGCTTTGATAGATCATATTTACCTAGATGCGATGGGCTTTGGCATGGGTTGCTGTTGTTTGCAACTCACATTCCAGAGTTGCAATGTTGAAGAAGCGAGGCGCATGTATGATGCCCTGATTCCAGTGGGCCCGATCATGGTATGCGTATCTCAAAGGCCGATATACATCCTCACTTATACATCCATACAGCTTGCCTTGACCGCTGCTAGTCCTATCTGGCGTGGTTATCTCTCCGACGTCGATTGTCGCTGGAATGTCATCGCCGGCAGTGTGGATGACCGCACCGCGGAAGAGCGCGGACTTGTGGTGAATCCATCAAACTGCTTTTTACCACGTAATTTTGCGACTAATTTTACCGTCTTACAGCCATTGAAGAAGAATAAATATGTGATCCCAAAGTCGCGCTATGATAGCGTGGACTTGTATTTATCGACAGATTGGAACAATAAACCAGCATACAATGACACCGATGTTCCCTACAATCAGGAAATCTATACTCGTCTCGTTAACCATGGTGAGGATGCAATTATCAGAATTTTTGGTAGCCGTTTTATCACAATGGTTTCAAGGCATCGATGAATTGCTTTCCAAACACATGGCCCATTTATTCATTCGTGATCCCCTGGTAATTTTTTCGGAGACGATCAACCAGGATGATGAGACTAGTAACGATCATTTTGAGGTGAGTACTTCCTATCCAAAGTCACACTCCATGTCAATACCATTGGCCAGAATATCCAATCTACTAATTGGCAAACGTTGCGTTTCAAACCGCCACCGCCTAGATCGCCTATTGGATGGCGAGTTGAGTTCCGGAGCATGGAAGTGCAGTTAACCGACTTTGAGAACGCTGCATTCGCCGTCTTTATCGTCCTCTTGTCTAGAGCCATCCTTGCGTTCAACCTGAATTTCTATATTCCCATCTCTAAGGTTCTTCTTCACTATTTTGTACCATTGCGTCACCGCTAAATACCCCCAAGGTTGACGAGAACATGGCAAGAGCGCAAAAGCGCGATGCCGTTCGCACGGGCAAGTTCTTTTTCCGCAAAAACGTGTTGCCACCAGGTTACATGTCACCTGGCTTGAGCACCCCGTCGTCCGAGTCATCCGGATGTAGCTCCCCTATCGACCCACACTATAGCGAGTCCTTCAAAGAACGAAAATTGCGGAACTGTTTCCCCCGCGTTCCTCGCCCACCTACACTTATAGATACTCCGGTCGATGACGAATACGAAGAGATGACAATGGAGGAGATTTTCAGCGGCAAGGTCGGTGTTAAACGCATTTACACTGTGCCACGATTTCCCTGTTATCACAGGGCCATGCATTTCCCGGCCTAGTCGGACTTGTCGAGGCATATCTTGAAACGCTTGATATGGATCCGTCCGAAAGGCGGCAAATCGACAAATATGTGGACCTAGTCCGTCGTCGAGCAAATGGTCGGTGCATTTATGTTTTTATTTGTTTCCAATTCTCTAAGATGCGGCTAGGTTCGTTACAAACGACTGCAAGGTGGATGCGAGAGTTTGTTCGATCGCATCCATCATACAAATTCAACTCGACAGTCAGCCAAGAGATTAATTACGACCTCATGGTTGCGGTCGACGAGATGTACGTGTTCTCACGCAGAAGTGGGGTATCAAGATTCCTGAAACATTTCCAGTGAGAGAGGGGTCTTGCGTGTTCCACAGCTTTTACCTCAAGATTACTCGCGATCGAAGGTCAACAAATTCAACGAATCGAAATTTGAACCATAAGAGCAATTCATCTGGGCATTTTTTTCAATAGTCTTGTACATACCCAGGACATTGTAAAATAATACTTGCACATTGCAGGTTGTCAGGGAGGCAACATCGCCATACCCAGGGTTTCCTACACAATGGTCCCAATGTCCCGGCCGATTTGAACAGTTTTGAATGCGCGTGACCAACGAGCTAGGGGTTCGCGCTAGCTGTCGGGAATAGCGTGCGCAAAAATCAGCTCACGGACTCGTTGACACGATGCGGATTATTGGTACTACTAGATAGTAGAATGGGACCAAAAATAGAAAAATGAAAAATAATCGAAGAAAGAGGGAAACTCGACGTCCTTGATATGGCAAGGGTGACGATGGGTCGAGGTGGAGTGGGCGGAGTGCGCACTCGCACATCTGTGTGCGTGTGTGTGTGCATGTACATCACAACGACAGCGATGGCGAGGATAAGGACCGCCGTGCGTGCATGCATGTGCACGTCTGCGCGGACAAGGAGAAGCAAGGGCGAATAAGTGAGACGGTGACGTACAGCGACCGTTGTGTGCTCTCGTCAGAACGAGAGTGAGCAGCAGTCGCTGCGCACCATGATCCTCGATCATCATCAAGGAAGGTGACTCCGACAGGGCAAGGTTGGGAGGGCGACTGCGAGGACTAGGATGAACGTGCGCCCATATATTGCTGAGCGGGCGTCGGAGGGACCCGAGGGTTTACCTGTACCAATCACTACGTCGACATCGTTATGTCACCAGGTCGAGCTTATCGTTGTTGCAGAGGCAGGCAAGTTCGGAAAGCAAGCTATCCGCTGTGCAGGACACAGTCTGCAGGTCCAGACGCGGATTAGTTGAACACATCAATAGGTTTTCACTGTAACCAGTGATCACGTGATGAGTGTATATACCGGCTTTGTCCGAAGTGGGTTACTCTTTCACTACCGTTCTCCGAAATATGTCTGCGTTGCGTTTGCTTTCGTCTGCCGCCAAACGCGCGCCGTCGGCACTCATTTTGCCTAGACGTGGTTACGCTGAGGTCGCCGATAAAATAAAACTCTCACTTGTTCTTCCCCACCAGGTCCGTTACCACTTTGTCGCGCCTGCGTTTCTTACCGTTCTTGCTAGGCCATCTTCACTTCTGCAGATGTAGTCCAGGTTAATATTGCGGCAGCATCCGGAGACATGGGTATTCTTGCAAACCACGTACCTTCCATTGAACCCCTCCGTCCCGGTGTCGTGGAGGTGATCGAGGCGGGGAACACGTCGAAAAAATGGTTTGGTGAGTAGCATAACAATTTACACGGTCTTGTTCCTGAATTCCACAGTGTCCGGTGGTTTTGCAAACGTTCACCCTGGCAACAAGTTGACTATCAATGTCGTCGAGGGTGCCCCACTCGAGTCTTTCTCAGCCGAGGTCTGGTGCTAGTTTCATCTCAGAGTCCTACCCGTTCACTGATGTATTCGTTTCAAGGCCGTTCGTTCCAATCTACAGGAAGCACTGAGAGTCGCCGCCGGCAATGGGTCAGAGGAGGACAAGCTAGAGGCTCGGATAGAGGCAGACGTTTATGAGGCCCTTCAGCACGCTCTGGGCACAAAATAAATGTAATAATGTCACGTTCGCTGTCGCAATCTAGAGCTCGCTTTACACGTAGCCAACACAAGGTTCCGCGGACTCGACATGCTGCCGTCGGCTTTCGCGAGCTCAATTTCGGGAATTTGCTTCGAAGTTCGAACAAAGTTAACGATGTTATTTTGTAATACTTCATTTATTATACACTCTCCTTTTACCGAACGCCCTGGCAGCAAACTTTGCAGGACCAGGGGACGTCGATATTCGTTCCTATGAATCTGCCCGAACGCGTCGATGATCCATCCCTCTGGGGACAAGAGCCACTTTGCAACTACATCGTCATGTTCAATGAGACTGGGTCGCGCAAGATGAACAGTGGTGTAGTCTCGAACTTCGTCCAGGAAGTGCAGAAGAATAACCAAGTATGTATTTTGTAGCCCCGTGTTCTGTAACTTCTGCAACTTTCAACAACCCTCCTTCAGGCGTTTGCGGCAGTCAAGAAATGGGCGTACTTGGTGTTCCGCGAGGTTCTCCAAGATGAGCACACTTTCGAGGTTATGGAAGGTGAGGAAGAGCTGCTCTGCAGGGCCTTCCTCGAGTACCAGTTTCGGTTGTCCAAGGGAGACTTTAACAAGGCCCACGAATACCGAGCGCATGTCTTCAAAAAGGGTATCAGTGCTTTCAAGATCAGAGACCATGGTGCAGATACCCAACAGCGTACCCGTGGAAGGGGCCGGAATGGTACAGACAGCCGGCTCTCACACCATCAGCATCGTAAACCATCCGTTGCAGCTGAGACAACTGTCAAACCAGGTATAGCCACATTCACTTTTTGTTGATGGTAGCCACGGATTTGATCCCACATCGGTAGGCGACGCAGCAGCACACTCGAGCTTGGGGAGTGGGACCCGTTCTGCGAAGAGACTAGTTGCTACCGATGCAGTAGTAGCAGCGAAACCAAGCAAGCGCAAGCGTTCGATGTCCAAAAAGGAGAAGAAACGCAAAGCCCGCTCTCAGAAACCTGACGGCATCACAGCCTCTGATGCGTCCGAAGACGCGTCGTCCGAAACCACAACAGCGAACGCTAATATGCCTCGTAGGTCAAAACGAATAACGTCCAATTCTCATCACCAACCACTTGACCTGGTTGGTGTCAACACTCACATGGATGAGACGGATTCGATACTCAGACCCCAACACAGTGAGTTTATTGACATTCATCGACCTCAATCACCACTGACTAAGTTAGCATCTGAGGACATTGCCACCACTCTCAATATTAAGCGTACACGTGGCACTGGATCCTCGCTCAGTGAGCGCAATCGCCACCCCGAAATGATCTCGAAGGCCCCCACCCAGCTAACCAAAGAGGGTTCCAACTCTAGGGAACAGCGGAAGAACAGAGACCCTCGTCACATAGACAAGCGGTTGCGGACACTGAGGTCGGCAGCTCCACCTGGGGAAGTAGGAAAGGTGTCTGGATTCACGGATGATTCACGAATGCAACTCCTTGAGGAACCCACCACCCAGGGACGTCTCGCCGCCCCTCCCCCATCAATCCATGAAAATGACCGTGCGGTGTCGAGGGCACACAAGAAGCGTACCCGAGCCAAATTTGAGACTGGACAAGCGGCGTCTGATGCAGATGTACCAGTCAATTCTTACGAAGACTTAGGCCCAGACAAGAGACGTATTCGGCCGCTTCCCAAGAAAATATTCGAACAACGATTTACACGCTCTTCGGCCAGAGACGCAATCAGTGGAAATCCATGCGAAGCCCCGTCCTTTGAGAATACAGAACAAGTTTCACAGGATGCGGCTGGCGATCTATTAACCGTGCTGCGGGAGGGAGTCGAGTCAGACTTACCAGACTGGACTCAAGACGTGGAGCCCGACGCGGAGTGTGACGACCTCGGTGTGCACGATCAAGATGAAGCAACCGACGACCACGTCATCGCAGCGAGCTCTGTGTCCTCTATCACCGTACCCAAGCCTCCCCTTCCAGCTCCTCCTCCCATATGGGCTCAGGTGAGTCATTTTATCATTCGTAAAACCTGTTAACTGATCATGGACAAGTCTCGCCAAGAGGTCTGCGAGTCATTCGAGTACTTCCGTTCATACCATGGTGGCGTGTACTCGAAGGACAGCATCGTTAAAGGTTACCTTCTCGGGGCATATGCAGCCAGGTAGGCAATTTTCATCATCGTTGTTCATGGATTTCTAAATTAGTACAGTCGAGATATATTCTACCATGGCGGAAAATTGATTATCTCGCACGGGTTTGTTTGGGTTATGTGTTCTGTGCTTGCGATTGACTGAGCTCCGAGGACAGGGGTGGCAAATCTGAGTCTGTAGTGGATTTCCGTAAGGGACACAGACGCAATCAGAAAATAAAACAGAAAGACGAGGATCAGGAAGCCTCGGATCAGTCGGTCCGCGCTTTACTGAAGACATGGAAAGACCGACTGCCTATCGCACTCCTTGTGGATGATAAATATGCACTCTTTCCTTACGACCTTGTTTCGGCTAATTACACATATGTTGTGCTCGGTTTCTATTGGATATCTCATGCATGGGGTCAGTCTCTGCTCTGCCATCGATTGTTCCAATCTAACTAATGACCAGCGGAGTGTCAATCCGCCCGTGATGGGCCAAGACGCATTATCCGGTGGAAGTTCGCCTTCCAATGGTGTGAAGGTCAAGGTGATCCCTGGTGGGCGCCACGACCGGAGACGACGGATGCATCATCGGGACTACCTATCTCCGTGTTAAAGTCAACGACTCATCATCTCGCAAAAGGCTCGTCGCATACCCCAAACACGGATGGTGATCCTAGCATCCAGTGCGACAAATGTCTGGAGCGCAGTCCGTTTGTTTACGAACAAGGGCGGATGTGCTTAAATACTCGTTGCGATGTGTTTTGGAGTATCAACGGCAAAGAACCGAGCGAACTCGAACTGGATTACCGGGAGGAGTTCCTCAAACTATTACCCCAGACATTCCCAAGGCTACCAAATATCTTCCCGGCCAGAGTACCCGAAATAACAAATGGAATCACGACCGCATACGCCTTCACCAGAGGTTTTCATTGCACCGAATGCGGTCGCGTGTCGTGCAGGTAAGTTTGGTGGCACGTTTATTGACAGGCTTGACAGAATAAACAGGTCTAAATGGGAGCACTGGGAATGTCCTAGTTGTCATGTAGGTAATCATATAACTCCAATGGCCTTCTGATCGAAGTCGGCGAGCCAGTTCAAACTTGTAGTCGGCGGTAGGGTACGCTCGCCAAAGGAATTTTGGAACCAACATCCTTCCAAAGGGTTTATGCATGCGCAAGTCGGAAAAGATTCAGGTAAGCCAGTACACCCTATCTACCATTGCTTGCTTGCTTCCATTTTAACAGGCATCCTCTCTAACGGTACCGTACCGATTTACGTTGGGGCCCACATCACTACGCACCTCACTTTCGTCCTGCCTTTGGGCAGGTGAGTATCGCTCTTGCAGTTTCCCTTGAGTAGCAACAAATCAATCCGCTCAGAGGCAAGATCCACCTCATTCCTGGCACACGATTAGTGAACGCGGACGCCGACCATATATTCAAACTGTATCAGCAACAAGCTTCCACTGGCGAACTGAAGCTTCGTCGATACCCACTGCACTCTGTGAGTATACTGAATTTCGGATGCACCCATTATCTAATGTTTCTGAAGCACAGAGGTATTCTAATTCACCAGCTGCCTTGTGCGCATTACGTGACTCGTTTTGACCAGCGCGTGGTTTGTTGCTCGCCAACTACTTCTCTCAGAACTGTGAGTACCGTTTGCTGTACAGCCGCGATGTGTTGGTGACGTGATCCTTGTGCCAGCTGGTGAGCCTTACCAGGTATGCTTTTTTTAGCACGCGCTGCCCAGCCCACTAACTCCGCTTTAGTACGTTGGAGGTACGGGAAACACTGTACCTTTCCACGAAACGGCTGAGTGCGTCCAACGCGCCTTGGCGTTGATCAAGGAGAGATGTAGCCTTGCGTTACGCACTAATGTCCCGTTCAACGAGATTCTCAGTGCAGCGTATATGGAACGACAGAAGATGTCGGTGAGCACTACTTTATCCAATGCAAACTCAAGCCCCGATAATCTGTGTCTAGTTCCATAGTGACAGCGAAAAAGGGTTAGGACCGATTGTCGCATCTCTTTCATTGGGGTCCGCAGCATTGATGCATTTCCGCCCACTTGTGACCATGGAAGCTTCGGGATCGGGGAGCAAGACCTATGCATTGACCTTGGCTCTCCGACACGTGAGTTTTGATAACCAGTCGTGCTTGACGACCATTGCTTAATATGCGCTATGAATCTAGGGAGATGTCTTGATTATGGAAGGCGAGGGTGTGCAGAAGCATTACGAGTGAGGAGTTCGACATGCAATTGATTATATCGCTGATTTAAGGACAGGCATACCGTCGTTCCACTGAACTTTCGTATCGCTGCGACTGCGCGTTGCATTGGAACTACTTGATAGTAATATGCGTATCTAAAGAATTACCCGGCGAAGGAGGAGTGTGAATTGAGTGTGAATTTGGGCCGACGCTTATTTCGGTTATCTCGGCTATCTTTGATCTTTTCGGTTATTTCGCCAAGGCCACGTGTGCCACATGGCACCTGTTGCAAGTGGCCACGTTTTTTGCCTTTTTAATTTTGCCATGTGGTTTTTTCATTCACAGCCACTCAGCCGCTCGCCGGTGCACCCGCAACGTCGACGACGACAGCACGCACGCACCCTCACGCGCAACGCCGACGCCGACGACACGCATGCGCACACAGCACTCGGCGCTCCCTCCGAGTCACCACAACATCGATGACAAAACACACCCACACCCACACCCTCCCTCCCTCCCTCACCCCACAGCATTATCGACGAGACGAGGGAGATGGTAGATGGCGGCAGTGCGACGAGGACGATGGAGATGGAGACGGACAGAGATGACGAACGCGACGACGATGTGCGTTCCCGCCACTCTCACTCCTCACTCACTCACTCATTCCAGCGCTCGCCCTCTCTCCCCCGGGCCCCAGT
>JBBPOS010000205.1:0-48316 GCA_038091575.1 Leccinum subgranulosum
GGTGCAGTACCCTTCCAAGGGAACTAAGAGAACAGTGGGAGATACTCACTGTATAGACCGAAGGTAACGAACAAAGGTTGAAGGTAGTTGCGAGAGTAAGGACTCGAGCAAGTAGCTTTAGAGTGAGAGCGAGATGGAAGAATGAGTAGAAGACTCGTTGTTATCCCAGAGCGATAACTCCAGGTTTATATACAATACAGAGATGTTTGTATCTATGTACGTATTCTCCTATATAAGGGAAATAGAGATAGAGCTCTATGGAAGGTCATGGAAGGATGACAAAGATATGAGTCATCCGCAGTAAGATACTGCTATTGTCCAATGGCGTTAAAGCCTTATCTAAGTGATGAGTAATACGCATAGCATAAGTAAAGATAAGAGTGATAAGTGATAAGTGAGTCATATAGAATGAGTCACGACTAAGTCACACTGGGTGACTAGTCAGTAACATTAGAGTAACGCTACTTGGAATCATGGTATGGAAACGAAATGAATCCATGATTCTCAACAGTAGCAAGCAAGTAATCTGGATCCGATCACTTCTATCAGAATTAGGATACGAATTGAAACCTATCCCCATCTGTGGAGATAACCAAGGATCCATCTTCATGGCCTCGAACCCTGTTACTGAAAAATGTAGCAAACATGTTGACATCCATTGGCATGCCATCAGGGATTTTGTTCATGAAAAAAAGATCAAACTATTTTTTGTTGAAGGAGCTGTCAATCCAGCCGACATGCTAACAAAGAATCTTGGTCATATCAAACTCGACCAATTCTGAAAGGATGTTGGATTAATATTCCACAATCAAGCAGAAAAATAGGTGCTCATTACTACATACTACTTGCGCTCAAAGAGGCAGCAAAGTATGGGGGAGTGTTGAACGAGCACTATTTAGTAGCTCTGAATACTTAACAATCATACAATAATGACTTAGTTTATAGTAGATTACATAATCTCTCTTTGTCGTATATAAGATTCAGACCCAGCATCTGAGTTCATATAATGTCTTGTTCTCTTACCACTACGTTCAATAACATCTATCCACTGACACCTGGTGAGTACCAGATTCTCTGTCCCTCAGGAGTCTACGGTTTCTACAATGTAGTACTACCTAAATGATATAATGAATACTCAGATAATGGTCCGGTACAACCTGATTGCTTCGTGCCTGAGAGTGCTTCACATGAAGATGATGAAGCAAGCGGAAAGCCCATTGACATCGACCCGACTGCTGTACAGGCACATGTTCAGCTTGCACAAAGAGCTCGTGAGTATACTAGGCCTTTTCTGATGTGTAGATCATGCTTCATTTTTGTCATATAGAGCCCAAGCAAGCACGTAAGTTGATGTAACGTGCTCCAGCTAGGTACAGAACTTCACATTCCCGATCTCACCTCCCTCCTTTCAAAGTTCCTATCCAAACAACTTGATACTCCGGAGCACGACTACCCTCAATATACTGGCAAAATTAGGGTGTTCAATTCTGCTAGTGCATTCTTCTATGCACCGAGTGACATCAGCAGTCACGCCAGTATCCATGGCATGCGGCACGAGGTTATTTGTTCATCTCAGAACTGGAGGAATGAAGGACCACAGTATGACTGTGCATTTGTGAATGCAAACCCAGAAACCGATCTGATGAACGGCCTCGAGGTCGCGCGCATCCTCACCTGGTTCTCATTTCATTACCGAGGCACCTATTACCCATGCGCGGTTGTAAACTGGTTTGATTGCATTGGTGATCATCCAGACGAAGATACTGGTATGTGGTTGGTGCGCCCGCAGTTCAATCAGCAACACCAGCACACATACAGTATAATACACATTGATACTATCTACTGAACTGCCCATCTTATCCCGGCCTATGGCAAACACTTTGTTCCAACCAATCTCCGCCCACACCATTCCTATGACAGTTTTGAACTAGTATTCTTCGTCAATAAATTTGCTGATCATCACGCATTTGAAATTGCTTCATAGGAGTCTCGTTAGTACCCGGTAGTTGGCCTTTTTACTGTAGACTAGTACTTGTGTTTACCTTATTACTCGACTTGTGCACTACTTAATGAGTTCGCGTGCCTTTCAAACACCGGTGACACTTGTGGTTACTGTTAACGTACTGTGGATTACTTTTTGCTCGGCAAGCGGCATAAGCTCCGATAAGCTCTCGTTAAGTACGTAAGTATTAATTCAGCAATGTAGCCAATTGCTGATGCGGTTCCTTCTCGCCAAGGGCCTTAATTTATGTGGCATCGCAGCCGAGGAAGGAACAAAGATGATGTGTCGTGTACTCAAACCTTCTTGGGGAAACTTGAACGACCCCGGTCTCTTGGACTTCGCTAGAACTCTCGTCAGTGCCGGCTGGGATCCTTCATCGAGAGATTTAGCCGGCGAAACTGTTATCCATGCTGCAGCAAGAAATGGGAGAATTGACGTCATCAAGTTTTTCCTCTCCGAGTCGCCAAGTGTGCTGCTCCCCTCCGACATCCTGTTCGTTGCAGTACCACACATCGATGAATGGAATGGGAAAGACATACCACCTTTGACCCGTTTTCTTATTCGTGAGGGAGCAAGCGTTCATGCTGCTGCGCCGAATGGAGATACCCTCCTGCACCTTGCTATAACCAACAACTTCGCCTCCGAGGCCATACTAGAGAACCATGAAGAGTGGCTGAGGAAGATAAGAAAATACAACTCTGGTACAGCCGAGATGTACTCGTGGGAAGTGATAGAGATCCTACTCAACCATGGAGCTGACCCCTACGCACGAAATGCGGATGGACAAACAGCTATTGATCTCGCCGAGGAGAGGGGTCACTTTTTCAAGGAGAATTTCTTGCGTTTGGTCCGGAACTCCCGGGCCATTAGCAGTGCGCACACTTTGCATTCGTAACTGAAATATTTCTATGCTGAGATCCTGTCAGAAAAATACCTAGATCTTGTTTGTTGTTTGTAAATGCTTGAAATTCGAGTAGATAACCTGAAGTGTCTTTCATTATTTATTTACCCACTCAGGCTCGATGTACTGCACTAGGCTCCGATATGTACATACAGAATCCGTTGGTCGAGCGAAACACTATTAGCCAATGAGTTTATCGTCCTCTGCAGGGCCACAGCCGCTCGAGTGTGATCCAGCCGATCAGATCCATCCAACATATACTCGTAAAACCTGGACGTGATCTTGTCCGTCTGTCCGTCGTCCACCGCCCACATCGTCCCAATCACAGACCGGAACCCCGAAAACTGCATCGCCGAGGCCAGGTGGATCACCTCATCCGGGCTCTCTTCGTCTCCGACCGTCGTATGACATGCAGACAGGTACGCAAACTCTGGGTTCTCTAACACGCATCCCATGATCTGTTCCACGGTAAAGCGGCCGTCGTGGAGCCCAAATGCAGAATCAAAGGGTTTATTCTTTTCTGGGATGCCGTGACAGGCAAAGTGAACCCACTCGCTCTTCCTCAGTTCCTCCGAGACCTGGGAGATACTCGATTCTGGACCATCGAGGCGGGTGAACGTAGTGAGGCCCTGGATACGTTCAGCGACGATGGCTAGTTCGCTGCCGACAGAGTGAAGCTCGCTTTCGCCTTTCGCATTCGCCTGACCTACAGCAAGGAAGCGTTTCCCGTGTATCGAAGTCGTCACCGATGGATCATGCCGTCTCGCACGGATGAGGGCAGTCAGAGTGGGCGTGTAAGATGAGATGTACAGATGGGAAAGGGCCGTTTCTTCCTTCCGATACGGGTTCGCCGCGTGTAATGGCAGAAGGGAGAACTCGGCAGTAGGACACCACCAGATACGTGAGTAAAGTGGAACTGTCGTCTGGAGAAAATCGGCGATCGGTGATACGACCTCATCCCAAAGGGTTCTCAGGAAGCGAGCAAGCTCTCTCTCCACGTCCTTTGACTTCCGAGTCAAGTCCAAAATTAAGGACTGGAGGTCCGACGATAGATCCTGAACACGGGACTTCGTGATTTGCAATGGGATGTGAGCCGGATCTCTGTCGGAAAAAACAATGAGTGCATCGCATGTGTACTGGCTGGCATTCATGATGACCACAGGTCCGTCACTGGCAGCGTGCTGGAGTTCGGGAAAGGAAGAGGGCAGAAGGAAGCGAGCGAGACCGGGTAATTTGCGAATACTAGTGATTACCGATTGCAAATCAACACTGAGACTGCACATCTTGTCATGCTGATCTGAACCTTGTGAATGAATTGTGTGTTGTATCTCTGATGACAGTCGAGTAAACTGGTCTGCAAGGGACTCTCCTTCCTGGCCCGAGGCGATGACGTCTTCAAGAGGGGAGCGGAGACGAGCAATCTGATTCCAGAATACACTGCGACCTTGCTCCAGCAGTTCAACCGCTTGTTTCGCATGCTGACCGCGGAGACAAGCGGAAAATGCGTCCATTGCTAGCGAGGAAGCAAGGTCTTTGAAAATCTGCAGATGACTGGGTAGGGATGGTAAAGTGGCCAGATGCTGAACGAGTAGTCGAAGAGACGTTTCGTATGCAAGCAGCACTGTGGGATGGCGAATATCCTCAGCCACCGTTATCCATTTCTTGGCTGCAGAGAGATCGCCCGGTGAGACTGTTTGTGAAATGTTTTTCAACTCGGCGCAGAGACTGAATAGTTCTTCTCTGTCTTTCGACTCCTTCAACTGGGTGAACCGAACATGGAGACAATGTGCAAGTTGATACAATGACCATGATCGGTCGGCATGACCGAGTGGGCAAAGGTCAAGGGCTTGTCTGCAGAGGATGATGGCCTCGTCGAGGTCTGTGATTTCCCCAAGCAGTTTGTAACGACTGAAGACATATTTTGCGACATTAATCAACGACGTTGAACGAAGTTCGTGTCCTGACGGGTAAAGATCAAGGGCCTGTTTCCCGAGGATGATAGCCTCGTTGAGGTCCGTCATATCTCCAAGCCGCCTGTGACGATCGGAGACATAGGCTGCGAGATTGCTCAACGACGTTGGACGATCTGGGTGACCTGATGGGAGAAGGTCCAGGGCCTGTTTTCCAAGGATGATGGCGTCATTGAGGTCCGTCGCAGCCTCAAGCCGGTCGTAACGATTGTCAAGATAGTATGCGAGATTGCTCAATGACGTTGGACGATCCGGGTGCCCTGATGGGCGAAGGTCAAGGGCTTGTCTGCAGAGGGTGATGGCGTCATTAAGGTCCGTCACATCTCCGAGCCGGTTGTGACGATCGTTGAGATAGGTCGCGATATCGTTCAACGACGTTGATCGATCCGGGTGCCCTGACGGGCGCAGGTCGAGGGCCTGTCTCCCCAGGGTGATGGCCTCATTAAGGTCCGTCATACCTCCAAGCCGCTTGTAACGACTGGAGAGCTGACTTGCGACATTGCCCAACGATATTGAGCGATCTGGGTGTCCTGATGGGCGAAGGTCGAGAGCTTGTCTACCGAGGACAATGGCCTCATTGAGGTCCGCTATATCTCCGAGCCGTTTGTAACGATAGGAAAGATAGGTTGCGAGATTGCTCAACGACATTGGACGATCCGGGTGCCCTGATGGGCGAAGGTCGAGGGCTTGTCTGCAGAGGATGATGGCCTCATTGAGGTCCGTCACATCTCCAAGGGACTTGTAACGATCGGAGAGAATGTGTGCGACATTGTTCAACGACATTGGACGAGATGGATGTCCTGACAGGCAAAGTTCGAGGGCTTCTCTCCCGAGAATAATCGTCTGATTGAGGTCCGTCATATCTCCAAGCCGGCTGTGACGATTGGAGAGATAAGTTGCGACATTGTTCAATGACGTTGAACGATCTGGATGCCCTGACGGGCGCAGGTCGAGGGCCTGTCTCCCCAGGATGATGGCCCCATTAAGGTCCGTCATATCTCCAAGCCGCTTGTAACGATTAAAGAGATGGCCTGCGACATTGTCCAACGATAATGGTCGATCAGGGTGACCTGATGGGCGAAGGTCGAGAGCTTGTCTGCCGAGGATGACGGCCTCATCAAGGTCCGTCACATCTCCAAGCGACTTGTAACGATTGGAAATATGGAGTGCGAGATTGCTCAACGACGTTGGACGATCCGGGTGCCCTGATGGGCGAAGGTCGAGGGCTTGTCTGCAGAGGATGATGGCATCATTAAGGTCCGTCATATCTCCAAGCCGCTTGTAACGATTGGAGAGATAGGTTGCAATATTGTCCAACGATGTTGAACTATCTGGGTGCCCTGACGGGCGCAGGTCGAGGGCCTGTCTCCCCAGGATGATGGCCTCATTAAGGTCCGTCACATCTCCAAGCGACTTGTAACGATCGGAAACACAGGCTGCGAGATTGCCCAACGATGTTGGTAGATCAGGGTGCCCTGCCGGGCGCAGGTCGAGGGCTTGTCTCCCCAGGATGATGGCCTCATTGAGATCCGTCATATCTCCAAGCCGCTTGTAACGATAGTAGACATAGGTTGCGACATTGTTCAACGACGTTGGACGATCGGGGTGCCCTGATGGGAAAAGGTCGAGGGCTTGTCTGGAGAGGATGATGGCGTCATGGAGGTCCGTCACATCTCCAAGCCGGCTGTGACGATCGGAGAGATAGCCCGCGACATTGCTCAATGACGTTGAACGAAGTGGGTGCCCTGACGGGCGCAGGTCCAGGGCCTGTCTCCCCAGGATGATGGCCTCATTAAGGTCCGTCACATCTCCAAGCGACTTGTAACGATCGGAAATACAGGCTGCGAGATTGCCCAACGATGTTGGTCGATCAGGGTGCCCTGACGGGCGCAGGTCGAGGGCTTGTCTCCACAGGATGATGGCCTCGTTGAGATCCGTCATATCTCCAAGCCGCTTGGAACGATAGGAGACATAGGTTGCGACATTGCTCAGCAACATTGAACGTTCCGGGTGTCCTGATGGGCGAAGGTCGAGAGCTTGTCTACCGAGGACAATGGCCTCATTGAGGTCCGCTATATCTCCGAGCAACTTGTAACGATTGTAAAGATAGAGTGCGACATCGTTCAACGACGTTAGACGATCCGGGTGCCCTGATGGGCGAAGGTCGAGGGCTTCTCTGCAGAGGATGATGGCGTCATTGAGGTCCGTCGCATCCCCAAGCCGGCGGTAACGATTAAAGAGATAGGTTGCGACATTGCCCAACGATGTTGGACGACCTGGATGCCCTAACGGGCGAAGTTCGAGGGCTTGTCTCCCGAGAATAATCGCCTCATTGAGGTCCGTGATTTCTTTGAGCCTATTGTAACGAATGGAGAGATACATTGCGACATTGTTCAACGACGTTGGACGAGCTGGATGACCTGACAAGCAAAAGTCAATGGCTTGTTTCCCGAGGATGATGGCCTCGTTGAGGTCCGTCATATCTCCAAGCCGGCCGTAACGACCAGACAGATAGAGCGCGACATTATTCAACGACGTTGAATGATTTGGGTGTCCTTCTGGGCAAAGCTTCAGTGCTTCTCTGAAATGGATACCTGCTTCCTCGATGTCCGCTATCTCCCCTAGATGGTTGCAACGACGGTAGAGATGAGTGGCAAGCTGAGTTAGTGAACTCCATCGCATGTGGTGACCAGGTGGGCAACGATCCAAGGCTTGGCGACCAAGAACGACTGCCTCGCTGATGTGGTCCACCCCGTCCCCTTGCTCAAACTTCTCGAACGTGGACTCTGCTCGTGAAAGTATTTCATCGACTGAAATCGTCGCCTCTCCGATGGATTCCGAGTCCGTCCCGTCCTGAGCTGTCTCGTGCATGGTGAAAAGAGACTTTGCTCGAGACCACTCCTTGGCTACGTGAATGTCAATTTACTGCGGCTCTTCTCGCAAAGAAAGAGAAAGAAGCACCTTTTGACTCGGAATTCATCTACAATGAAGGTCACCTGGGATGGGGAAACAAAAAGTTGACTGGTGAGAGTACTTCCCATGATGAACAGAAGGTTCTCCCAAGGTGACCGTTAAGTTCTCACTGGCACTACACCTGGAAATGTTTTTTTTTTTTTTTGCTTGCATGTTATTCCTGGAGTCCTGGACCAAAAAGGGTTCTAGGTTGAGAATCCAAACATGTCTTCACTCTATTCGGTAATGGCTTATTAGTCATTAAATTGGCTGACAGTGCGCCGGCGCTTACTACTCGCGCTGGTCACCTTCAAGTTTACAGGGTCCACTGGGTGCTAGTAGGGCTTTGGTATGTCTTGTATCATAAGCGTGACTTACCTTGCTATGTACAGTCAGCCGCATCATGCGATGAAGACACGCACCCAGCGGCACGCTGTTTACTCAGCATTGATCTCATATGATCAAAAATGTATATAAAGACCAGCCATTCCATCCGAGTCTACCCACTCCGATCTCCACCAACATGTCTCTCTGCGAAAAGTGTATCTCAGGTACACCGCCAATCGTCGCACCCTCGATCGATCGCTGATCTATGACGTATGCAGGTGTTCGTCACGAAGGAACTCCCGAAGGTACAGTACGCCACACAAAATACCTCGCGTGCGCATTCCGATCTCACCTCTTTTGTCGTAGGAAAAATCGAGGTCATCAACGGCATCAAGGCATACGTCGCGAAGCCCGCCGGTGCATACCCCAAGGACAAGGCTGTCCTCTACCTGCCCGACGTCTTTGGCATCGAACTCCCCAACGCTCGGGTAAGTAGTACGATTCTTAGCAATTTAATTCCAACCTCCAACGAACTCCCACAGTTGCTCGCAGATGACTTTGCCAAGAACGGGTTCCAGGTAAGCCGACGCCTCATCGCATCGTGGATATCTGGGCCATCCGAAACAGGTTTACGCCGTCGACTACCTCAATGGCGACCCCATCCCCGCTGACGCTCTCAACGTGAGTACCATCAAGTTTCCTCCCGTTCCCGAAAAACAACCTTTGTGTTTGGTAGCCTGGCGGCAACTTTGACTTTATGGCCTGGCTCGCCACGCACGGCCAGAAAGATACCCGTCCACCGCTCGACAAGCTTATCGAGGGACTCAAAGAACGAGGCATAACAGAGTTTGCTGCCACGGGTTACTGTTTCGGTGGTAAGTCCGAAACGACGACTAAATGAAATGGTCGGACGAACTCACCGGGGACTTGACGTACGACAGGCCGCTACGTCTTTGATCTCGCGTTCGACAACGTCATCAAGGTCGCCGCCGTCGCACACCCTTCGCTCCTCAAGGTTCCCGAGGACCTCGAGGTCAGTCTTTATTTATATTTCGATCTCCCAGAGTTATTCCGGGAACGCGCGAACCGATTCTCACCATCGTTCTTCTATCTTTGAACAGGCATTTGCCAAGTCGAAAACCCCTCTTCTAATCAACTCTTGCCCAGTCGACTCGATGTTCCCGAAGGAGTCCCAGGCCTTGGCGGACAAGATCCTTGGTGAAGGATCCAGGAGCTCGGAGCTGTACAAACGGGAGTACTTCGAGGGCTGTGAGCACGGTTTTGCCGTCCGTGGGGACCTCTCGAACCCACAGGTCAAGGCTGGAAAGGAGGGTGCGTTCAAGGCGACAGTCGAGTTCTTTTTGGAGCGCCTGTAAACCTGTAAGAAGAGGCCGGGACTAGAAGTAATAGAAATCGCAATGAGGCATGAGCGCTTGAGCGTAGACTTTCAATGAATTCCTGAGCAAGAGCAAAGCAAGCTAGAACGACAAATACAATTATAAACACATCTTCGTACCTCCTTTTTCCATTCCACCACGCCCGGTCAGTGGTGGAACAACCTGAGAGACGTGTGACAGAACACTATCCCGTGCTCGTCCGCCGCCTTGATACATTCGGCGTCCATCACGCTCCCACTCGGCGCAGCGAGATACCTCACCCCGCTCTTCCTCGCCCGATGCACATTGTCCGCAAACGGGAAGAACGCATCGCTCGAACACGCCACCCCATCCAACCTCGCCGCCCAATCCTTCACCTCCTCCTCGCTCAACGCCCCAGGAACCTCCACGAACTGCCCCTCCCACTGCGCCCGCTCCCCGCCTTCGAGCACCTCCCCGCTCACGAACAAATCAATCGCGTTTGCCTTTTCGGCGCGCTTCACGCCCTTTTTGAACGGTAACGCGAGCACGCGGGGGTGGTGCCGCAACCACCACAGGTCAGCTTTGCCGCCCGCGAGTCGGGTGCAGTGGATCCGCGACTGCTGACCCGCACCGAGTCCGATGATCGCTCCGTTCTTGGCGTATGCTACACTGTTCGACTGCGTGTACTTCAGCGCGAGCGTCGCGACGAGCAGGTCCGTCAACGCTTGAGCGGGCAGCTGTGGGTCGTCGTTGGTATACTGCGTGCGTGACAGGGAGTGGGATGAACTTGCCTCCTTGTTTTCACCAACGACATTGGAAAAGAGCGTGGCGTCGATCTTGGTGTCGTTTCTGCGTTGTTGTAGGCTGATTCCATACACTTGACGCGTCTCGATCTCGGGAGGGGAGTAAGCGGGGTCCATCTGTGCCCGTGCAGGATCAGCGGAAGATGTTGAACGAGAACGAAGAAACGAGGTCACCTGAAGGACACAGTACTTTCCCGCCTTCTTCTTCTTCAGCACATCGAGGGCATCGGACTCGTATCCCGGGGCGATCACGCCATCGGACACTTCTCTCGATATGATCTTTGCAGTAGCGAGGTCGCATGGCGCAGACAGCGCGATGAAATCGCCAAACGAGGACATCCGATCCGCACCTGGGTCACGTCAGTCGGACCCGCACCGACCTGCTTTGCATCAGGGCTGAGACTGACCTCGCGCACGGGCGTATGCACAAGCGAGCGACGTAAGAGGCTCTTTGAGGTCATCGACTCCATAGACCTGTTTCTCGACCTCGTCCAGTTCAATACCCACTGCAGCACCAGCGGGAGAAACGTGCTTGAATGAAGCAGCTGCTGGGAGGTTCAATGCTTCCTGAAGTTCCTTGACCAACGCATACGAATTGAGCGCGTCGAGGAGATTGATGTACCCCGGCGATCCACACAACACTAGCATTGACGAAACGTGAGACGTCGCACGACACGACACACACGCACGCACGTACCTTTGAAAGGCAACTCGTCCTCCTTCACGAACGCCTGGGCCGGTTTCTGATGCGGATTGGCGCCGTACCGCAACACAAGCCTCTGTACCGGCGGGCTCTCGGGCGACGACGCATACTGCTCCCTAAAGTACGCACTGATCGCGTCGTCGTACCTCGCTGTCATCTCGAACGCCTTGAGCGCGAGACGGTCACGCAACGCCTGGCCGACGTCGCCTGCGCCTGCCTTCCACGCGTCCAGGAACGCGTCATAGTCAGCCGGGTCGGAAAGCACGCACACGCGCGCGTGGTTCTTGGCTGCCGCGCGGAGGAGAGTGACTCCGCCAATGTCGATCTCCTCAACTGCGTCTGCGAGTGTGCAGCCCGGCTTAGAGATGGTGGAGGTGAAGGGGTAGAGGTTGCAGACGACGATCTCGATCTTGGAGATGGCTTGTTCGGCGAGGTCTTTTTCGTCGGATGGGATCGAGCGTGCGAGAATACCTTTGCAAAGTCGTCTCAGATATCGTTTGGTCGGGAGAGTACGGGGAAAGGTTGTTACCTCCGTGGACGGCAGGATGGAGTGTCTTGACGCGTCCGCCGAGCATCTCGGGTGCCTTGGTGATGCTCGAGACATCTCTGGAGCATGTAGTTTCAGCAAAGGAGGTCTATGGGAGCGAAAAAGGAACGTACTCTATTTTGATGTTGGCCTCTCTGATCTTTTTCGCGGTGCCTCCCGACCCGAGGAGCTGGACGCCTGCGGCACTGAGGCCCTCTGCGAGCTTGATCAGTCCAGCCTTGTCATAGACGGACAGTAGCGCTATCAAGTACGTCAGTGTTCAGATCCAGGATGCCAATGAGACAGTACTACCAATAGGCTCAGACATGGTTGGTGATCAAGAGAACTGAAATTTTCATGATCAATGAAGTTGCTTATCTCGGCCGATCAGCGATCATTAGATTCATTACAAACATCCGACAATCCGAGCTACAAAATACAGTAACTCAAAGGTATAAAGCAGATAATAAAAAGTCAATACACTAGCTATCTCATCATCGACCCTGTACCCCAGCCTGTGTGGCCTTGCCTTGAGCCATTGGCATCTGTGGGTGTCCAGGTTGCATCCCCGGCGCTTGTCCGTTGACCACGCGCCCCAACCCAGCTGCCCAAGCGGCAGCGTACTGAGCCGGCATCCTTCCACCAGCCGCCATATAGGAAACGGGATAGGTATACATGGCATACTGTGCCATCATTTGCTGGTCCATCACTTGACCCTGAGCGCCCATGTTCTGCTGTTGATTCTGGGGAATGTGCGTCGCCACCTGTTGGTGTGGGTTCCCTTGTGCATTCATGGGTCGGCCCGGGAACTGAGCGAAATTGTATTGGGCCGGTATGGCAGGATGCGGAGGGGCTTGGCTCATTTGTGCTGAAAACTGACCCTGGCCTTGGACCTGGGATTGTACTTGAGTCTGAGCTTGAGCTTGAACCTGAACCTGACCCTGAGACTGAGCATGCGCTTGCGCGGCGGCAACCTGGGTCATCCTCTGTAGTTGTAAATAGTACTGCAGGTTGGCTTGATGAACAGCTTGAGTCTGAGGAATCGGTGCAGGTGCAGGTGGTTGTGAAACTTGTGGGGGCTGGACTTGTGGGGGCGTTGGCTGGGGTGGTAGAGGAGCTGGAGTTGGATAACCGAGTTGTGGTGTAGGGGGTTTGGACTGAGCGGTACCAGGTGCCACTTGAATAAAGTGGACTCCACCAGGATTTGCACGAGGGTCAGACGGAGGAAGCTGCGAGCCTGCAGCCAGAGGGGACGATCGAGCATGTGATTGTGAGGAGGGTGGACGAGGAGATTGCGTGTAGCCACGCTGTGCAGGTGAACTGACGGCCATTGGTGTACCGACGGAGTGTTGATATGATGCAGTCGGTGGAGCGGGCGAGCGGGTGTGTACGGGAGGTGATCTCATGGGGGTCTGGGTCTGAAGCTGGTTGACAACAGGATGAGGAGCAGGAGTCGCGGTTGATCGTGGGTTCTCGGGCGTGTTTGGGTACGGACTGGTCACCGGTTCCTTCTTGATTGCCCTCAGCTTCGGTGTATTATTCGGAGGCTGTGGAGCAGGTGTAGGTGTTTGGGAGGTAGTTTGTGACGGTTGGACAACGGGAGGTAGAGGTGTAGGGGTAGGTACGGGGGTCGAACGATTAGGTGGGTTCGCAATTGCCTTTGCAAGCAACGCCTGAGCCTCTGTCTGGCGTTGCTCTCTCACCCGTTTCATAACGTCCAATATATTGTAGCTGGCGCCGGGTGATCGCTCAGGTTACGGAAGAATATCTGATAAACGACATACCTTGGCACGTGAGAGCGATTCGATCTTGGGTTCATGAATTGCATAATCTTGGTGCGTCTCGCCTTCTCCGATTCATCCTCTTCTTGGGTAATCGCAGCAATCTTCCGCTTCAAGGATACAGGAATAGACGGTGTGGATACTCTGAGTGTGTGATTGGCAATGCGAGTGAGATGCGGGTCGGGATCCAGGCACAGAGGAGGTGATGTGTGCAACTAGGGGAACCAGTCAGCTCTGCCACGAGTGAAAAGGATGACGCATACCAATATTTGCGCCTCCACTTCGAGTACCTGGGGATCCGTGAGTTTGAAGCCGGTCCGTTGATTCATAAGACATAGGTCGGCCCAAAGGGTTTCATCGTTAGGATGAAGGGTAACACGACTCTTCTCGGGCTTCTCTAGCGGCGGGTCCTTTGCTCTTTTGGGGCGGTAGTCGAGAAGTTCGACTATCATGCAACCTGGGGACCAGAAATCGAGTCATCCGGGGAAGATCATGACATGGAATGACGTACCATCATAGAAAGTCACACCGGTGGAGTCGAACACTTCAAGATAGTCCACTGGTATACGGTGTGCTCGTACGTCATCCAGCAAAGACTAGAGCGGAACGTTGAGTGGGAAGAAATAGTGAGTTGTGTGTGTGCGTACCGCGACGGGGTTGTTGTACAGAAACTTTGAACCACTGTTAAGTGTCCAGTATTCCGGGTAGAGGTGGATGGAGAAAGACGGCGGGTCGGACTCATACTTGTCCAACAGCTCTTCCGCTGAGCGCGTGATGTTGTAGCCCGTCATGTCGGCGTTCCAGTCGTTGTCGTCGTCGTCGTCGTGAACGGTGAGCAAAGGAGAGACAACCGAGCTGGATACCCAACGCGTCCGAAACGAAGGTCGAGGATGAAGAGATGGACGCGTTAATTAACCAAGGACGATTCGCCGGAAGGTAGTAGATTATCTAAGCAAAGCGTTAAGCACCCGTGGGAAAATAATGAGATCATCAGAACTACTATTACTATGCAAGACCAACTCAAGGAGGCCAGTACAAACACTGACAAGAGCGCTCAGGACTTATGTTGATTACAGTTGCTACCATTCTTGAGGGACAAGAGCCCTTCAGTGCGTCAGATAGCACTGTCTAACCTTCTTGGCCAGACTCCGAAAGGATCCCCACATCGGAGTATCTTCTTTCAAGGACTCCAAGGAGCTGGGCTGCAGGCCCCTAAAGAGACGGATGTCATCCGAGATTTGAAGTTACTTTGTCGAGATCAGCTGGTTTGAACATCCATGTCCTGGTTGGATCTCTCGCATGACCTCAGCAACAGGCAGTCGCGCACGATGCTTTTCGTGCACTCGTGAATCTCTCGGATTCACCACTTCTCGTACCATTCCTAACAGAGCCTACGTTTCTCGGATTCCTGGTATCATACATCTTGGTACGTCACTCCCCCTTCCTTCATTCCGCAGATCTCATCGTTCTTGTCAGAATCCGGACGCAATTCTCGCAGATCTTGCGTCGATGCTTTTATCAAATCTCACTAGTTCATCTTCGGCATGTGCTGCTCTGCTATCTTTAGAGATACAGGTTATCCCGTTGATCTCAGCTACCTCCCACTATCCAATACAGTCAAGGTCGTGCACGTGCTCAGCTCCTCTGCCATACCCTTCCGTAGACCCACAGCAAGTACATGCATTGCCACTGCTCGTAGAGGCTTTCGCCCAAGCAGCAAATTCTATACCCAATTCCGAGCGAAAGCGAAAGGGAGATCTTCATTTTCTATCCAGCGTATTTGCTAATGTCAGCTCAGTAAGTGATTAATTTCCTAGTGTGGCACTCTCATATAGGCCGCCTTTATTTTCATAGTTGCCTTCTGGGAGGCTGTTCTTTTTAACTCCGAGACCTGGCGATGTAATGAAGTCTGAGAGTGCACTGGAATACCCACTTTCCAAGATCTTGCCATTCACTGAACACAGTGATACCATTCGAAGAGGTGGTGTGGCTTCTACGATAAAGTGAGTTTGACCATGGACCCTTGATATCACTAACATGTTTTCGTAATAACAAGGAACTGTGCTTTTTTGGCCTCCGCACACCAGGCCCTATTGTCAGCTGATACGGACGTAGTCGGTGTGCCACCGTCCACCACAGTCGCACCGGGAATGGATGCACTGCCATACATTCTGCTCCCTCTAGCTGGTCCAGAAGAACTCGATTTAGAGGTGAGATTTCGCGCCGCGCAAGTACAAAGTATTCCTCCTCACCGGAGACTCTTAGGAACAAGACAAGCTGCCCTCTGCGTTGCAGTTCCTACCTCCTACCAAGAAAAGGGAACCTGATCTAGCCCTGCGCTTAATTCACGTCGAAACGCTGCTTTTGTTGTGCACGACACGTTGGGGTCGCAATTTCTTGCGAGGTTGCGGCGTATATGAAATCATTCGTGCGGCACATTTAGAAGAAACTGCTGAAAAGGTGCGCCATGATCTTTAATGCAGTCGGACGATTCCTGAATGGTGCATGAGCAAGGTGTCTGAACACATTGAACGATTGGTGCTACTTATCAAGGGCTCAGAGGGACCCGAAACTGTCGGCGATCAAATAGACTCCACAAGCATGCCAGTGGAGGGGCACGAAGATTCCGATGACGAAGACAATAAGATTGAAGAAGTTTAGATATACATCGAGTACATGCCTTCAATCCCATTGGCTTCTCCTTATCACGACAATTCAGGATCCGATGATCGATCGTAAGGGCACCTTTTACGGTCCTGCGATCATATATGGCATAGAACGCAATGCCATCATTCGACGTGCAACGTGCGCGTTGGCAATGACGATGTCCATTGGGGACAACGCCCCATAAGTGAGTCGACAACGCAAGGGGATGATGGTACGGGAATTCTCAAGAAAGTTTTTTTTATGCCGACAAATAGGTACGGCTACGTACGGTGTTACCGCATCGGGCCCTGACTGCCAGCGATTGCCACAAGTCGACTCGGCCTGAACCGCAAACTACGTCTTTTTCTCGGCGTGAACCTACCAAACGGGTATACCAAAAATGGTTGAGTGTTGGATCTTAATTATCTGCGCCCATTAAAGTTTATGCCGACACCAAACTTCAATGACCTCCAGGCCGGTGTTATTCATCCGTATTTTCATACCACACCGTTGTCACCAAGCAACGTGGAGTGGGTAAACCGTGGCGCCTACCACCTACTTGCATATGTTGATCAACCCGCAGCGCTGCCATGGAATCCATCCAAATGACTGGCAGCCTGGATCACAACAAGGTTTACTTCCGAATTGTCAGAAAGTGGGCATAACAATTGAACGACCGCTTCGACCACCTTGGTGGGTAGGCGACGTCGTGCAGCATACCCGCATTGACCAATCAACGTTGGTTGATCGTTGAGCGGCATCATGACTCGAACCGTTAAGAGTCTAGCCGAGAGCTCCTGTCAGGCAAGACCCGGCGATTCCTGGCCAGTCCTTCGACGACTCCCATGAACATGTTGACAAGGGCTTGTGATTTTTTTACGGTCACTTACGAAAACCCGTTGCCGACGCCCTGCACGCATACAACTTATCGCGAAGTCCCCATCCAGATCTGTCACGGATTTAGCCTCGACAGGAAATTTCGTCCCGGTCGAAAGAAGAGGGGGGCACCAAAAAGACACCGTAACGTAACGTGGAAATTCCAAGGAGGGCGGAAATCGAGTGCAAGTCGAACTCGTACGACCCCAGGCAACCCAGAAGGAACGCGCACTTCATTTCTACGGCCCGCACGGCCTGGATGGTCGGCATGATTTTTCATTCTCCTAGGACAACCTTCACGTCAACCCCTTCCCCTCTTCACGGGTCACTCACAATTAGGGCTTGGAGCCCCTTACGCACTCCAGAGATAGGCAACTAACTTTTTTTTTTGTTCCCCCGGTGGTATGGGCAGTCTAGAACCTGACACATGCGTCCGCCCATGACATCCCATATGGCACGATGCAATCCATTTTCGTTTTAGGTTCCAAAAAAAGGAAAGGAAGAGAAGAATATATATAAAAACAGGCAACCAATCCCATGTCAACCGCACTGGACCCCCCCCTCCAATCCCAGTTCTCGTACGGTAGCGAACTGCTTGAAGAGGATGGCAGTGTTGTTGTTTCGCCGGTTTCCAATTTGCCAGTGGGAGCGCTAGAATCTCGACTGATCGGATATTGAACTGCCTGGATACACGGACTTCCAGAAGGTCGTGAACGGGACATACTTGTACATGTGCGCAAGATGCGGCGGTTGGCCGACAGAGGAGGACCATCGAGCCTCCACCTTGATGCGATGCCGTCCTGCCGGGTGACTCGCGCTAGCGGCTTGCCCTTGTGTACGCCACGGCGTTCATAAACTTGATGGGTGGCCACCCAAAAGGCCCAATACGTGTCCATCGCACTCTCGCTTGATGCGCGCGACACGCCTCACCTCTTCTCGACCAGGTTAAAACGCTATTGCCAAAAGGTGTGTGTGTGTGCAAACGCACTTTATGAGTTGCCTTGTGTGAACCAAACTGAACAGCGTCTACAGCGCCACCATCATCATCATTGCTATAGCGGAACGAAATGGAGGGAAAACGCGCCGCTCGCGCGTGTCGCGTTCCGCGCCTCTCCCAGGTGCTGAAGGGCCCATCATGCACAGCGGCGGCGAAAACCGACGTGCAACGAGGATCGTGTTTGATGATCATATTTTCCTGCGTTATCTGTTAGCCGACTAATTCGGCTCCACCGCATCATGGGGCCAGGTTCAACTGTGCGTCCTCCGGGGAAAAAAAAAAGGAGACGAAAAGAGAAAGAGAGCAAAAGCAAACAGCGAAATCGGGGGGGAAAAAATCCCTCGGACTCCTTGCTCATTTGGGCGTTTAACTAAAAAGATTTAGGGTTATGACGTCCTGAACGAGGCCCTGCCCCTGCATGCGGCATCGTTCGCGACTAACTTAACTTTGTTCTACCTGGCGCCTAGCGACGAACTATTCCCCAATCGCGCCCTGAAGACCGTCACATTTTCTTAGCACATTCCTTTTCTGGACTTTTTCGCCCGCCCTCCCCGGTCTATGAAAGACACGCAAGTAACGAGGCAGTGGACTGGGTTTCTTTGCCTTGCCCAAAACTGAATGTGTTACGTACGATCATATGTCATGTCTTCAAGGTTAGATTTCTGATATCACTTTAGTAAAGCCACCCGGCTAATTAGCTTCGGAACTTGGCGCGTTGTCCCCAAAGTGCCTGATCCTTGCGGAGATCGCTCCGATAAGCTTTGAAAAAAGGGCCTGGTTTTCCAAATCGTTACGCAGCGAATACTTTTTTTTTTCGTCAGCATTTGATCAATCGGTTCGCAGTTCGCCACCGGAACACGCTCTCTATATATGCATTCTACCAGATCGGTGTAGCATTTAAAGTTAAACCCAACACCTCCTCTCGTGCGGTGCACATTACAAAAACAAGAGTCCATAATCACCGTCCGGGGCCAGCTTCCATCCGGACATCATGAGAAGAACGCAGGAGCCTGCTGACCAAGATTACGAAAGACCAAGGTCCTCTTTTTTTCCTCTAACCCCTCCTCCCGTGGTCTCCAAAGTCGCTCCTACGATCCTGAGACTCGTATGAGTCTTCGTCTTCGCTTCCCCCGCTGGAGAGCGCGCTCGGTTCGTCCACGGTATGCTGCGAACTCTGACCAACATTATCGCCGGTGCGCGACCGTGCTTCTCCTCGCGCCCTCTTTTTCAACTACGAAAACAGCAAAAAAGGAGGCAGACGTCAGGCAGTGCAGCTAATTCATGTGAAGATCACTAGTGTGACGTACAAGTTTGGCATACACGAGGCCACATGCGTTGCAAAGCGTTCTTGGGCCTTAGTTATCCCATCAGCGCACATGTCGACCGGGGATAAGACGACCCAGAGTAGGGGCTTACCGAGTGGCCCACGACGCCATTCAGGCGTTGATGTCGCGTTGCATCCGAGACATGTTTGACCGTCTTGCGTATGTTCCTCTCCCTTCTATACACCAAGCGAAAAAAAAGGGGGGAAACGAAGATAAAGCGGAAAATATGTAAAAAAACGAAAATTAAAAACGTTGATTAGCACCACCCGATAGGTTGACAAAATGCATCCGCGGCACTACTTTACCTGTCGTTTTGAGGCTGGTGCGTCCTTGTCGGCAACGCCTGTCACAGGGCGAACATCGGGGTTTGACTGCGAGATCGCGGATTGGAGCACTTGCACGCCGTAGTTCGCGGACTGCAACATGCGTTCTATACTCTCAACCGGCGGTAACCGTGAGGCGGTGAACGCGCCACCCGCCAGCATACTGTTGGCGTTATCCATGATGAGTCGATAAGAGTCCTGCATCTAAGGAAGGAAAAGAAGAGGGGGAAAAAATGAAGTGACGAGCCCTGAGAGTGTCAAAGTCGTGATTACCTTGGCGAAATCCGGACCAGCTCCTGTGGCGGCAGCGGGGGCAATCGCTGGTGAGTCTTTTTCCCTCCGTCTGGTCCGCGGCGGAGATGAGTTGTGCGAAGAGGGGGGAAGCGGTTGCGAATACCCGCTCTCCTGCCTCCGTGGTTCGTGGGGTGGCGGCAGGTTGTTTGGGGGGAAAGCACGCGCATCTGGGGTGGAGATGGGGGGTGGTGCGTCAGGCCGGGGGGCAGCGGTGGATGTATATGTCATCTCCGACGCCTGCATCGACTGGGAAGTGAAAGGCTGCGAGTATTGCTGAGACGCCCATGTGTCTGGAGGCTGCCATTGCTGCTGGGAATGGGCGGAAGATATGTTGTACGGAGCCGATGGGGAGTAGGCGGCGGAGGATGCATACATGTTCGGCTGTTGTTGCGGGGACTGTGTCTGAGACGTGTTTGAACGCACCGCCCGCGCCGGAGGTTGGGCAGGGGGTGTCGTATGCTCGAACGAAGCATTGGGGTATGTCGGATAGTCGTAGGAAGAACCGGTCTGCTGATGATGATACATAGTAGGAATGGGAGGGTGGAATTGTCGTTATTGGAGACACGGTGGCCGAGCGCGCTTTTATGGGGGAGGTGATATCGCAGGGACAAGGCGAGTGTGTGCAAACTCGGAACGGCGAGCCCGTGATAGGAGATGTTGGTATGCTTGACACGAGGCTTAGCTATAAATCCGAAATGAAGGATGAGTGAGAGATGAGATCAGCATTGAAGGGCGTTCATGATTAGCTTTGACACCACGCAACGATGAACTGGGCAGGGAGCGGTGCCGTTCCTCGCGGCCGATATGGCTGCGAAAGGTGAGCGTCCGAAGGTGTTGTCAGATGGGAGACGCTCACATTTTTTACGACACGAGCCTCCGCAGTGAGAGGCTGTTGGGTTTAAGTGAACAGCATCAAAAGATCAGCGAAAAGAGCCACGAACGAGCTGAGGTGCATAAACACAGACTATAAGTATTTGATTCCGCTGTCAGTTGTCAACGGCTAAGAGTAACTTGGCAAGTGCTGGTTGGCAGCGGGGGAGCGTCGGAGGCTGATTGCCTGAATATTTTCGATCGCTGCTTGTAGTTGACCCGTTCGAGAAGGGCAACTTTTCATTTCGTCGATTCGATGCGAGTTCACGACAGTTCCACAGGTTCGTCTGATCGACTCGAAACCCCTTTTAGAACTCGCGAGGAGGCCACACTGCACCCAGCACGTACGACAGAAGTTAATACCAAACAAAATCGTCATATGTGTATCCAAATGTCCGTCTATTAGAGATGTCAATATGATAATGTCAATTGCGACTCCTTGAGCGACCGGTCGTGCGATTAGTTATCCAGATCGTAAGTGACTCTGCCCCTTCGTCCTCTTCCCCTCTCCCGTCCTGCCCACCCCAGAGACACTCTCCTCGTCATCATACTCCTCGTCCTCCGAGTCTCCCTCTCCTTTTGGCTTCCCACCGCCCTTCGTGACCGCAAGTCCACCCGCCGCACGCTCCTGCGCTCGCCTACGCCGGCGAAGAATCTGCTTTCGGTCCCGAATCGCGCGGCGATACTCCAACCCGTCGCCATAAAACAGCGAGTACTCGCACCGCGGACAGATCCACTCCTCCGCAGGTTTGACGATCTGCGCTTTGGGCGTCCTGATCTCCTTTTGGCGCCGACGAGAGGGGAGCTCTGCGGAAAGAAACCGAGCAGGCTGCGGCCCTACCGAGTTTTGTGCGTTTAGGGTGGCCTGAGCTGAGTTGACGTGCCCAGAAGAGGAAAGGCGAGAAGAGACGTAATTGTTACGGTGGTGCGGGTTTGACACAATCGCGAGCGCGTTACGCCTTTTCTTCTTGCTCCCGCGAGCTTTGCCTGATGGGGACAATTCCGAAGGGTCCGCCGATTGGTCGCCACCCAGCAGCGGGGCTTGTATCTTTCCTGGCCGTTTCGTCCGAGATGCCCTGTTGGCAACGAGAGCCGCCTGGTTTGCTTCCGCAGCAGCTTTAGCGACTCTCGCTGCTTGTCGCGCAAGCTCGGCTTCGAAACGGGAGCGAAGTGCGAGCACCTCCTCTTTCGTCGCAACAATCCGATCAGAGGCTGATGATAAAAACCCGAGACGGATGATCAAGCTCCACCGTCAGCAAAAGATCAACGGGATCACCACTCACTCGCACTTGGAAACGTAAACGTGAACGGTGTGGTCGGGAACGCAGCACCCCTCTGAGTCACGGTCGCCTGCGCCACTGCAGCACGGGCCAATCGAGGACCTCGTCGACGAGACAGATGCACTTTGGGCGGAGCGGAGTCGGAACCGAACATGGTGCTGACGAAGGGTAAATGCGTGGAGAGTGCCTGATCAAGGGCAAGCGCATCTCCAAGCGACAAGGCACCCAGGACGGTCGCGAGCTGACGCTTTCTGTGTCTGAGTAGCTCCTTGTGCTGCAAGCCTGCGAGCGTCGATGGGCTGACCTTGCCCTTCCTCGACAGCTGGGTCACCGAAGAGGGTGGGTTGACGAGAACGTCCACATCCGGATCCGGCCTCCCCGTCACCGTCGACAGCACGTTGCCCATCATATCTTCTTCTGCGCTGAGTGGCAAGCTCACCTCCCTCCCGTTCACAGACCCAGACATGTTTGCCGGGACTTTTCTCTTCTTCGTGTTTCCCGGCTGTTGCAGATGGTCTATGTAATCGCCTTCGCTGTGATCTTCGTCCTGCTTGCCACTCGATCCCAGCCCTTCGGCGAGCTGCTGGTAGACGGCACTCAGATCAAAGGTCTGAGATATAGATCCAGAGGGATTCCCGTCCAGGACCTCGCCTTCGATGCTCTGTGTGATATCGCCACCGCCGAGCACGGAGGAGTAATAGGACTGCAGGGCAATTTGAGATGAAAGAGAGTCTGTACGCGCGATGAGCTCCTCTGCGAGTGATTCTGCACTACCAAGCAAGTCGGCCATGGGTTGAATGAGGTCGTCTGGTTCAGAGACGTGTGCGGCCACGTCTGATGTGCGCCTGCGTTTAGGTAACGGCTTGAGCCTCCTCAACGGCAGAACTTCCGGTGCATCGAAAGCGGTGGGCGAAGAACCTTGGTGATGCAGCATCGTCACAAGAATTTTTTTCGAAGCAGACGCTGTCTGATCCGCTGGAGAGAACAAAAGTAAAGTGGGTAAAGCTGACGTGTAACCGAGGATGCGTCTTTGTCGTGAGATCAAGGTGGCACTGTGTGATATTCCGCGCAACTCTCACTGAAATTACAGGTCTAGGTGCGTTGCCATTGAATAAGAAAAAGGAGTATTACGGTACATGATATGCGATGCTCTAACAGTAAATAGTGTCTCGTGATGCTATGGAGGGATATCAAAGTAATGTCCGACTTGCGCATCGCAATGCCAATAAAAGATGGGGTATCGCGAAACGAAAGACTGACACTAAGGATAGAATGTGTAGCTGCTCATGGCTACGGCCTGCGTTTATGTCTATAATGCGGATGTAATGAGACGATGACGGCGCGTGCTGAAATGTAAAACGAAAGACGGTAGAAAAAACAAACGCGCCAATGAGACTAGAAACACAGTCAGAATAATTTAGGCCGTAATCTTCATGATGAGCAGATGCAACGAGACAAATCCATTCGAAAGAGCAGCGCAAAGGTTGGAGCGATTCAGAGAGCGAGAAAGAGAGAGCGAAAACGATGGGGCCGGTGTATTAAATAATGGTTTTCATGGGACCGGACCGATTATAAGCTTGAAGGGCCGCGTGTGAGGAAAAGTGAGCGACGGCGAATGTTTGCAATGGACCTGTTCTTTTCACCACCAGCTGGACCCACCATTGCCGTAACTGTTTCCGCCGCCACCATAACCACCACCACCACCACCACCAACAGATGGTCCTCCTCCATATCCCCCTCCCCGACCACTGTATCCACCATAGCCTCCACCGCCATTATAGGTGCCACTTGATTGGCGGTAGTCCCGGTTACCAGCACGGCCTCTTCCACCCCCACCTCCGCCTCCGCCCCCACCTCCACGACCGCGTCCTCGGAAACTGCTACCAAAGGTCGTCTCCTGAACGACGCTTTCTAACCACGGTGGAATTTCTTGATTGGCTTCACGGAGCAGTTCAACCAAGTCCCTGACAATGTTCTTGTTGCCGCGGTTGAAGAAGGCAGTGGAGACACCTGTGTTGCCCGCACGGCCTGTACGACCAATGCGGTGCACATAGTCGTCGATGTCAGAAGGCAGATCATAGTTGATTACATGGGTGACGTTGGGAATGTCGAGACCGCGAGCGGCAACAGCAGTAGCAACGAGAATGGGAGTCCGTCCGGTGCGGAATGTTTGCAATGCCATTTCACGTTCGCGCTGGGAACGGTCACCATGGATGGAAGTAGCGGGGAGATGGTTCGTCATGAGGAAATCGGAAAGCATATCGGCCATCCTTTTGGTCTCAACGAAGACGAGGGTTAAACCACCCGGAGGCTCGGATGCTAGGAGGTCAAGCAGAACAGAGCGTTTATCATTGTCTTCAACGTACTCGATCTTCTGCGTAATGTTTTCCGAGGTGGATCCTACACGCCCGACAGAGAGGAAAACGTAGTCTTTGAGGAAATCCCGGGCAAGCATTTGAATGTCACGTGGGAAGGTTGCGCTGAACATTAGGGTTTGACGATCTTGGACGCCGGGCATATCCTCGCCTTGCACGATGCGCCTGATCTGGGGTTCAAAACCCATATCCAGCATGCGATCGGCCTCATCGAGGACGAGGTAACGAATGTTTGCCAAGCTTATGCGGCCTCGCTCGATCAAGTCCACAAGACGACCGGGAGTGGCGCTGAGCAGATCGCAACCACGCTCGATCAGACGCAATTGTTGGCTGATATCGGCACCTCCGTAAACGACGGCGGGGCGAACCCAGGAGCGATACGCGAATTTACGTGCCTCCTCGTGAATCTGGCTAACCAATTCGCGAGTGGGAGCCAAGATCAGAGCGGTAGGGTAGGCTTTACGTGCGCGGGAGAAACTTGCGTTGGGTGGTTCGGCAGGTGGGGCCCGGGGCCCAGAAGCGAAGGACGCGGATAGGATAGGGAAGAGGAAACCTCCGGTTTTTCCTGAGCCCGTCTGCAGTTACACGTTAGAGATGATTGCCGGAAGCGATACAGGGTGTAAACTGACCTGAGCACAGGCCATTAAATCTCTATTGGCAGCAACGATGGGAATGGAGTACTTTTGCACCGGAGTCGGCGTGGTGTAATGAGCGAGAGAAATATTCTCAAGGAGAATGGGGTCAAGTGGAGGGTTCGTGAAAGCAACGACTGGTTCAGGTACTCCTGCACCAGTAGCTTCGACAGGGATATCATCGTATTTCTCAAAATTGATGCCAGTATGCTGCTTGGAAGGGTCAGCAGGGTCTCCAAAGAGCTCTTTCTCGAGACGCATGTTGCGGGACCCAACAGCGTGAACACCATTACGCCACACGCCAGCACCTGGCGTTTCGCGAGGAGGGCCATCTCCTCGGCTCTCTCTCGAGGTCCAGCCATTCGAAGAAGGGCGACCTGCCCAGTCATTTGAGACTCCCCCACCACGGGGGGAGTTAAACGCACTGTTTCCGAAAGGAGCGGGTTTACTCCTATCGTTTTGGCCACCACGCAATGGCTCATAACCACCGCGGGGGGATGCACGTGGATCGTTCCAGCCGGACCTGAAAGAGCGCCGGTCAGCTGCGGAGTTGGGTGGATAAAGATAGCGTGTGACAGACCCATTTGTGGATGGAGCAGGGGATGGGGTGGAGACGGCGCGCTGCGCACTCCTCAAGTGAGGTGGAACATATGCAGAATTTGTCCCGTTGATTCCGAGAGAAGCTGTATCGAGAATGAGTACGATATATGCGGTGCGAACGAGAAGTAAAACTTACCAAACTGAGTCTCGAGACTTGCGTTACCGTTTACAATTCCATTGGTCATATTAGAATGAATGATTGAACTTCAAAAAGTCCGTTTTTTTTTCTCTACCAAGTTGTGTTTGTGGATGATGGAAGGAAGGGAAGAAGAGACAAGACTCACGAGATTGGAAAGAGAAAAAAAAACTTGATGACAAATATTCCCACGTTACAACATGGCTCAACCACCACATCAACATGGTCAGCCGCAGCGACCACCGCAGATGATGCCGGCTCCTCAGCCAGATCCAGTCATGCAGGCTCGCATAGATGCAGATTTTAGTCAGGTCGACCTCGCCATCGGCGGACCTGGACCAGCCTTCGCGTTCTGCAACAAGCACAAGGTCGAAAAGTGTAACGAGTGTAATCTAGACTTTACCGGTCTCAACCGCATCTCCAAAATTTTGGTCACAAATCCAAACCTCCGCTGTCCGCCGCCTCCAACAGTAGTCCAACAAAAGCTGTCACAAGCCGTGACAAATACCAAGGACGAGGGAAACGTGCGCACACGCTTTGTCATAGCATACGCTGCCACTCATATAGTATACATAGAACCTCTACAAAACTAATAAATACAAGGAGGCGCTTTCAAAATACAACATGGCCGCAGGCATCGCAATGCAGCGCCCACCTTGGGAGAGTTCAGCGGTGGTTCGAGAGGAGTTGTCTACTATCGTCTCAAACAGATCGGCGACCTTGTTTGAGCTTGGCGATTATCTCGGCGCCCTCGCTGATGCAGAGACCGTCATCACCATTCGCCGTAACTGGCCAAAGGGTCACTTCAGAAAGGCAAAGGCACTTGTCGGTCTCGGACAACTGGAAGAAGCCATCGAATCTATAGCCCTAGGATTGCAGTTTGAACCAAACAACGCGGTGGGTGCCGGTGCTTCTACTCAGCTTGCCCTCAGTTTATCCCGGCCCAGGAATTGAATGGTTATATGGCCGAAATCCAAAAGCTTGCCGAATCCCGTGGTCCCGCAGCACCGACCTCTGAAGGTACGATGTCGCCTTCTCGTGCGCAGCGCTCATCTATGAACTCGATCGCTAGACCCGAGTCATTGAATGCATCAACAGCTTATTCTTTGATGGACTTTCTTGGGCGACGTGCGCAGCGTCCTTGGACATGTACAGCATGCCCACGGTTTGCAACCGAGGCAAGAGAAGGCATACCACCATCGGAGTTGATTCTTGTACACCTTTGTCTTGTCGTCCGACAAAGATAAAGATACACAACTTTCTCGCCACCTGGTTATGTAATTTGAAGCAGTGACTGAACGTTCTTCTAGCCCATGGTATGTCCCAGGTATGTCAGCTTGAGTGTCCTGCACGGCAATCGTACTTCAACTTCAACTCTCACGGGCACTTTGTCCGCGGCCGATCACGATCACACATGAATGCATGACACATGATAATCACGTAACATGGCGTGCACTACTTCCGTCGTGACCGGAAGCTTCCTGTCAGCCAATTCCTTAGCCCATGCATCATGCACGCAATTGGCTTCCTGTGGTCCTGTATGGATAATGAGGCTGTGGAACCAAGGCAGCCAAAGTTGCATGCTTTTCGAAGCAGAATTCGAGTCCGGCTGGTGTTTTTTTCTTGTAAGCATGGCGCGGTCGGCCATGATATCTCCATTTGAACGGACGCCTGGCAAGTCCTGCCTAGATATGGGGGTTGGAACCGGCCACGGAAGATCACCCCCGGGCGATTGCCGGGTGGATAACGCGGTGATCAATGCGATAGCTGTATTCCACCGCATCATCTGCAAGTTCCCATAATGTTCAAAGAGCTTTTTTGACAGGCGCAGGTTACACTGTGGATCAAGTGTTCGTGCCGGTTGCGGACGAAGCCCGGTTCGGAGTAGACTGGTTTGCGAGCAGGGAGGTATAAAGACCAGGTGATTTCGGGGACGAGCATTCACGCCAACTTTGTTCTCTCTGACTTTCTGGTCGCTAGTAAGATTTTCTTTTCTCGCGTCCCTCCCTTGGATGTTGACTCCGGTCGCAGCCAGCTCTACTCAACACAACTCGACTCCACACCACTAACTCGAAAGATATGTTTTCGAACGCTGTAAGTATGCTTCCCGAGGCAGGGATCCAGTCCACTGAGCCTCGTTCGCAGAACGTTCTCGAGGGCCGTTTTCGGGTCAACCACCGCACGGTGCTAAAAAATGCGCCTTATGGCAAACCCGACCCCACCGTCTCCACCAGACCCCCGCAGCCACGACCCCCGCGGCCGACCAGGCCAACGGGAGCCACTAGATAGATACCGGAGGGAGAAGAAGGTTCTCGAGGCGCACATATTCCGATGCGCCTCCGAAGCGGGCTTCTTGTTCCATGAATCCCTGATGTGATCGCGTGAAATGTATGCTCCTTCGTTTGAATGTAATTTGCCTATATCCTTGAAAGCAGATTCATTGACCGGGGATTGAGTGTGCTGGGAAACATGGCACTGTAAGCACGGTCAGACGGGTTCCCTGTTCAGGCCTACGGTGATATCACAAGTTGGCGAAGTCGGCGGGGGTTGGTGATATTTAACCGCCCATGAAACTATAATGAGATGCCAACTCATCTCTCTTGTGTTCCGCAGTGCTTCCGTCGAATATCCGACCGAAAAGACGGATAGGAGCCATTCATTAGAACAAAGTCTAACCATAGTGGTATAAATTACCCTGCGAAAGGGGTAGCAAGAAACTGGTTAATATCTCTCAATGACCGCAAGGCGGAAGTACTCAGTGTCAGCCTAGCTAGGGATCCCTTTCATAGTTATATCGATGGCGGCGCCAAATTGACCGGCTTCCCACACCTGAGTGAACTTGGAAACCGTACGCGGTACCCTTACAAGTTGCAAGTCGCTAACAGACGAATCGAGCACGATAAACGCTACAGAGCCACTCGAATGCCCATCAGAACATTCATGTGACCTGTATAAACATCGAAACCGACATCAGTGTCAAGCTCCGCTGGGGAATTACCACCGGTTGCGAAATAAACGCCATGCATCGCCGCGATGGTATAATAATGAAATGATCCAAGGGTGCTCGCCTGTCGAATCTAAATGCGGAGTCCGATGGGGAGAAAGTGGGCCGGAGGGAGGGAGACTTTCCAGACCCCAAACTTTACTTCCCATCCACTTTGGGGTTCCTGCTCGATGTCGATTTTGCGTCTCCGCCGGAAGCATCATCGATCTTGAGATCTGCGAGAGAAGTGGCCAGCATTATGGGTTCACCGCTTTCCCATCCTTCTACAGGTGTGCGGTCGGCATTCTCAACCCGTATAAAGTGCTCGGGGGACAGGAAGCCATGTACATCGCCCTCTGTCAGGACGACACCGTTCTCGGAAAGATGAAACTTGATTCCCGCGTCGAGAGCTTTTTGCACATTCACAAAGATCAAGATCTCGGAGGATTTCCGCATGCCTGTGTTGCTGCGCGTGACGATCATCTGATGACCAAGAAAACGTATACTTACCGCTTATAACATCGCTACCTGGGACATTTTGCGCGAGATGAATGTGGTTCCGATTCATTTTTGACAATCCCTGAGTAGCTGAGAAAAGAGTTCAGTGAACGGGCGGGGGCAAGGAGACGGAGAAAGATAGGCCAACCTATGAGTTTCCAGGCTTGTTGTGTCGTACCATGGACGGCCATGGGGATGTCGGATGCTGATTTTATAGGTTTTAGATCGACCTCGATATCCTAGATCATACGTCAAGTACATGACTCGCGGAAGGTTGCAAAAATGCCAGACCTTTATAGAATGGCCTTGATTAGCCCGTATCCACCACTCGTCTGCAGTAGACCCTGACGCTTGGGGCTCGAACAAGAGATGATATCGCGACTTTTGATCACGCTTCACGATCTCCTGGAGCTGCGAGAACGTGGCGTCTCTGAACATGGGATTCGAAAGCTGTCTGAGAGAGTGAGATCCATCGATCGTCGTTGTGTGGGTTTGTGGGCGCACCACGTCCGAGACCCTCGCATATCCATCCCGACGGATGTTCAAACCCGCCTTTTCCGCACCATGGCGAAGTAACCACGAGAGACTCTTCGAGATCCGTATGTCCGGCGAGTCTCTTGGATGTCCGCGCATTTTAGTGGGAGGCGGACCTTTTTTCGCTGGCTTGTCTTTTCTGGCTTGGGTTCGTTGTTCTTCCATTATCTGTCGGTAAACGTAGCGCGGACTCGAAATTGCCTGTGTGGTGTGCGAGTCAGCGGGTGATCTCAGTTAGTGAGATCGGACTAATATGTACTAGTTAGTACTTGTACTGTACCATTTGTTACTACCCCAATTGCAACCGAAGTGTGTCACACCAGCGCTAAAACCTCTCAGACTCGGCTACCTCATGTCGATAATAGACGTCGTGCCGCAGTCTTCGTCAACCCAGTGGTCTACCACCATCACTTTGAAGCACTACAAGACTCTCCAGAATGTCTTTATCCCATTCCTCGAGGTGGTCAGGTCTCAAGGAGTACATCTCACAACCTCGCGAAATTCGTCATTCGCTTTCCTCTAGTCGGCCAACCAGTGTGGCTAGCAAAGAGGTTCAATCGCCAGGACGCAACGCAATTCATAGCTGGGGTAGGTGGGCGGGCCAGAAAATCAGGAGGAACACCGAAGACATCGCTACCATCGACGAGATTCACCTCTTTCCTGGTTGGGCGACAAAACAGCCAAGGAAGATCCCCGGCGGGCATGAGGGTGAGTCACTCGATGATTTTCTTTCCTATTCACGTGCCAACGGCCCATGGGCAGATGCTTTCGACGTCGTGTTCCACATCTCTGGGTTTGCAAGGTCTCGAAAAACGCCTGAATTCCTGACTCGCTCGCAGCGTGCATTTCTCAGGATTGCCAGATGTAAGGATTATTTTTAGCGCTGGAGAGGCGCTGAACACAGTTGACCATAATGATGATAGCCTTTGCGTCCATCCCGAAACACCAACCGATCCCACACACACGAGACTCTCAGGAACTGCAAGACTTTGAAGCTCGCCTGCATCTTCCACCCCGACCCAGCGAAATTTCCGATGATTGCGATGTCGAAAGTCTGGACGCCTACTTTCGCAACAGTGGGAACCAAAGCCAGGAGATGGACGATGTAAATTTCGCTCCTCAGTTGCCCGCAGATAGCGGTATATCTGCTGAAGTAGCGCGCATGCACGAGAACATGGAGTCTCGCCTCAAGCTGTTCTGGGCGTCATCATTACCATCGCGGAGAGTTCAGTTCTCCGTTTTCCTACGGTCACCCGATCCTCAACCCCACCACCAACAATCACTAGAATTACAGCCTCTCCTAACGCAGGAGATGCTGACTCGATCAGATGGTCACTTCTCAGGTACATTCACGCTAGACTGGAAAGCAATCTGCACACATCCAGTGGGCACCCATATTGCACTCAGTCAGACACACGCCGTACACGAACTGCTCGTGGAAGCATGTGTTATCAATACGGACCACAATCCACACCTCCACGAGACCCCTACAACGATGATGCATATACCGATATGCTATTCGACTCTGCGCGTCATCTCCGACATTGATGATACCGTAAGGATCTCGAGAGTGGTGGACGGCGCACGTGCAGTTTTCAACCAAGTGTTTGTCAAAGACTTGGAAGACTCAGTCATTCCTGAGATGGGAAAATGGTATGATACAATGTGGAAGCGCGGGGTTCGCTTTCACTATGTGGTCCGTCTGCATCTCCAATTCTTCGAGCGAGTACTTATTTTACCGACAGTCGAATTCTCCCTTCGAGCTTCTCCCGGTAATAAACGAATTTATCGGCATTTCGAAGCTCCCCTTCGGTTCGATCCGTCTTCGTTCCTACTCGGGACGGTCGCTCTTCGATGGTCTTCTATCAGCACCAGCAGCAAGGAAAAAAGCAAATGTCATGGAAACTCTGGATCATTTTCCAGATGCAAAGTTTATCCTTGTCGGAGACTCGGGAGAACAGGATCTGGAGTTGTATGCTGAGCTGGCTGACGAGCGGCCTCGTCAGATCGCTGGGGTATTCATCCGGGATGTGAGCGCCGTTGGCCTCGAGGATCCAACTGGCCCAAAGGCGGGACTTGGGTTGGCCAACTCGCCAATCCAGCACAGGTCGAGGGGCGACACTGTGCCCCTCCCAAGCAACCACGTAGCATCGTATGCGCTGCCGAAACGTGCGGCTTCGGACACGAACATTTCCTCCACGCATCCTGGCATGATCCAGGTACTTCGGCAAAATACGGAGGAAATCCGTTCTCCCGCAGCGTTCTCCATGGAACCTTTACCCGACCCAATCGTGTCCCGTATGTCGGAGGAATCGTATAGTTCCTCCTCTTCAAGTTCTTCCTGGTCACCGAGTTTACGACCACGCCGGCCCGTTACGGAAGCAGAAAAAAGGCGATGGGAATTACAGAAGCGAGTGGATAAGGCGAGGTTATTGATGCCGTCGCATATCGTGCTGAGAGTGTTCGAGAACCCCAAGGAGTGTGTGGAGGCGGAACACATAATTGACGAGCTCATGGTTAGCCAACATTGATCTTTCTTTCTTTTCTCTTCTCTTCCGTTTTTTCCTTTCCTTTCCTTCTTCTGACCGGTCGCTAGACACGGCCGCCGAGCAGGCAGGCCGTGCAGGCGTAAATCTATGCCATTTCAAATTTTTCCGTCAAGGGAATCACATTACGCCCTTTATTATCTGCTCTTCGTTCTTATCATGGGTTTTACTTCAAATGTAGACGTGACTCGAATTGATGACCCTCTGTCTGTCCTCCATTGGTTCGTTTCATGAGTAATAAATTACTCAAGCATTTCCCCGAGCCCCACGGAGAAACTCAAAAAGGTATCGAGGCCAGTTGACGCTTCTTCGTCAGACGTATCCGAAATGGCCCAATTCTGTTTTCTTATTCTCGTACACGGTATCGTACACATATGGGCAAATAGTAAAAATACACCAACAAGCGGAACCGGAGTCATGGCGAGCCCACACAAGTACACCTCCCACTAGTAGTTCTTCTGGATGCCCTAAGAGTGGGAATTTCCGCCGGCCTGAGTGCCGCTGCCGTTGCAGCCTACTGTCTTAATGGCAGCCCTGACGATTGTGTCATCCGACTTCGCCCAGTACACTCCTTTGATAGCTGCCTTCCTGAAGGGGAAGATGTCACCCTGTTCAGTATCTCTGTTTAGACTCTGGATTCTCAACCTATTATGATTAAAAGCTTACCTTTGGGTTGCGCATCGTGTACATTTCAGACGTGATGATGTCGTTGGAAGATATAGGTAGGTGGATCTACACCTGCTTATGAAGGAGGGTAAGCGTTGGTAAGGTCGAAGAGAGAGACGTCCGCTGACCAGGTAGTCGCGGGAGGACTGCAGGTTGGCTTGACGTCTGCCTGCAACGGTGTGAGTCCTCTTTTATACGTACGCAACTATTGCATTTGTTTGGCGCTCCGTCCTCGATGATACTTGGGGAGGAATCACTGAAAGCGCTCATATCAAGAACAGGGACAACAATCGCAACGGGTATTCGGCATGGCACGCATGGCAACTTGAGGCAATAATCCCAGTTTGGCACGCGGTGACGGCGCGCCTCCGGCCTGTATCACAAACCCTCGACCAATGTAAGCCAGCTATTGATGACGATACCCGGCGGTCGTACCCACGCGAACATCGTCATCAGCGTGCCTGACCCACCGCTATGATTTGTATCACTCTCTTGATATGAACGAGAAGTCGGAGCCTCGGTGAACCCGTGGACCGTTCCTTCTCGTGAGCCTGACATGGTTACGGTGTGCGCCCAAGTTGTGTCCTCTTCCGGCCAGCACCCCAATTTCGAGCGCTTGCCAGCTTAGAACGACGTAGTTGAGTTTGATGCCCCCTAAACCTGACCACCGTTGACAGTCTTCAGATTCGTGCCGCTGTGGAGTTGGTGATATGAAATGGCACTGTGGCAAATAGGACCGTTCGCATGCTGCAAGAAGAACTCGAAACCTCCAGGAACAAAGGCTTCTTGATGATCGAATGCTGATTTGCCCTGAATCCGGTGACTTATTGTTCACCTTCTCACCCTCCTCTTGATGTATTAGTTATCCTCTCTCCACGACGACGGCCATTGGTACTGATGAAAAAAATCGGTGTTGTTCATCAAGAACAGGTCCTAACAGCAGGAGATGGCGACGACCAGCGTGAACGTACTCACACAATGTCATCACCAAGCGCGCGCGACTCGGATCATTTGGAAAATAAAGGAGTTAACAAGATGACAACGGCAGATAACCGCCCGTCGGGACTTATTCCAGATTGTGCACGCCAACAACGCCTGTCAAGACAATCGGGATGCAATGTCCCCCGGTCGGAAATGTATTCGACGAGATGGTTTTGTCAGATGGCATTTGATTCCTACAGGATGCGTCTGTATGTCTCTTCGGCGTGAGCCAGAGGCCCAGAGCTGCGGGTCAAATAAGACTACGTGATACGCGGAAAAGATGGCCGAGATTCATTCGTCACGGCATGCGGTGACCGATCGTGGAGTGCTTCTCGGCCAAGGGGCACCTCGAGGTCCCGCGGCATGCCAGCCGCTAACAATCGATCAGCTGTGCATGATTGTGCAGTAAGAACCTTTTGTTTACCTAGCTAGTCACGCGCGTAGTCTTTTCCGAAGATAAAATCCAAATCAGGAAAATCTGCCACTGATCAAAACGTGTGAACACCGGACGCCTGCAAGTTGTTGCGTGGCTAGCTGTTGGCACAGGGAACGATCGGCTAGATTTTGTCAGTCAGTCAAAGACTCTCATTCATTCGTGGCAAACAAGAGCACCCACAGAAGCCACCGCTTCGCCCAAGCCAGGTTGACGGACATGCCTGTGTTCTTAGCGACGCAATTCCGGAGACGCGGAGTCCCGCATAGACGAAATGGCTGGTGATTGTGTAAGCTGCTGGCAATCAGTGCTACACCTGCGCATCTTGCTGGGGACACCTGCATAAGGCTGAGTCAGCGACTGTGCAAAGCATGTCAAAATGATAAGACCACTGAATGTAGAGCATGCAATGTATGATTACCCTTTACCATACTACGATGGGACTCACCTTCAACAGACAATTTGCGCATTCAGAACCAGGGTTAAAGCAGAAGCAGTTAGTTGAAATTGGCCGCCTTCCGCCTATCATCGATCATCACTGGATGTAGCTTCACGGGGTCCCCAAACTGCTTTCACCTGGCATAAAGGATACGTTACAATCGTCGTCCTCAGCAAATTATCCCGGCTTCCACATCACCTACTTCATCTCTGCTGCTATCTAAGGCGCCAACGATCGATATGAACCCTGCGTGCCCCTTCGATTTGATGAAATGGTGTGGGCTAGGCTAGAAGCACGAGGTAGAGGTGAGGTAGCGCACACAAGACCGAAAATTTCGACTTGCCATGTCAGTGTATTCGTCCTCTCCGATAGCCTTCCAACAATCTAGTCGAGTGGTGGGTCCCATGACTTCTGCGAACCGTCGAGTCCAATTAGTGATCCCCATGAACGATACTGCCTCTGTTTTAGTCGATTGTGAAGGTCGGGATGTCGTCTATCGCTTTCATGAGGGCGTGCACGATAACGATCAGGGAAAGAAGTCGATAGCATGCTGTGGCACTCCCGCTAATAAAATCCAGTGGCCCTTCTGAGTCGTTGCGCAAACCAGCCACCAACCAAACAAGAGACATGCCAGCCAATTTGAGATCACATCGGATAATTGCTTCTCTTTTCCTCCCTCCCCTGCAGCCTTGCAATCTGATATCTGCGGATGCAAACAACCCATCCATTGAGCACAATGGCCATGAAGTATTGTGGTATTTACCAATGTACAGCTCAAATTTTACAAGAGTCCGGAGCCGTGGGAATTTTGAGTAGGAAACCCCTGCCAACACTGGCAGATAGTAGACCGGTGTACTTGAAGTCACGCCACGATCGACGGCCAAGGCAGAGCCTGAGAGAGAAAGAGATCTGAGTAGAATCAATGGTACTCGATTAGGGGGACCCAGGTCCCAGGCTCGAGAGACCGAGCATCGGACAATTGTGTAGAGGTACGTCTAGAGTCTGACAGGGGCAGCAGTCCATCAGACAGAAGATCATAATCATTACATTCGTTTGGATTGACAGCACGCAGGCATCTGCATGCTACATCACCCAGGACGAACGTCCGGATGTTGGAACACTGGAGGTATTTTCAATAGGGGTCCATCGATGTGTCCATGGTGCAGCTGTTGATCGATCGCCGAAGCCGCAGAACTAGTACAATCGAATCGATTCCGAGTCCTCATGTAACCGACACCTCGCAAAAAACATGCACCGCGCAACACAAGACGGGCCGATCCGCCGAGTCTAGTGGCAAGATGATGTCCCATCTCGATCCAAAGAGGTTGTTTGCTCCAAGTTCAGAGCCCTGCGCACTATCCTAACTTTTGTCCGTCACGGTGTCTCTCATGGAATGCCTTGTGTGTGCCGTCGAAGGACCGCATCTACTACTCTGGCTAGTTCCAAGCGCGGGCGCGGTGCAGCATCGGAACAACAAAATGATGGTAAGTAATACAAACACACCAATCGCCTGACGAGAGCTTTCGCCGGCTCGAAACCATGCCCATTCAGTCTCCACGGCAGACAAATACGATGGCGTAAGAGCCTTTCCCATACGCACAAATGAAACTCTGGGAAGCAGTCGCGAAGCCCAGACTCCCGTGGCGTCAACGACGGTCGTCATACTGTTCAATTGTTCAATAAACCTGTAGTCTACACACCCAGAACAGTACATACAAAATGTGCTGATCGAACGGAACACTACCAGCCAATGAGTTCATCGTCCTCTGGAGCGCCAACGCCGCTCGAGTGTGATCCAGCCGACCAGGTTCATATTCTCGGGGTTTCTAACTCGCATCCCTTGATCCGTTCCATGGTAAAACGGCCATGTGGAGCTCAGATGCAGAATCAAAGAGTTGATCCCTGTTGAGGATGCTGTGATAGGCATAGTGAACACACTCACTCCTACTCAGCTCCTCCGAGACTTTAGGGACATTCTAGACCATCAAGGCAGATGAAGGTCGCGAGGCCATGGATACTTTCCTGTCCTGAACTTTCTCATGCTTGGTCCGAGACAACTGCTTTTTGGCCGACACGAATGTCATATCAGTGATCTTCTCGCAGACAGAAGAAAATAAGAACCTTCGGATTTCATCTTGTCTTAGTTGAGTCTCACTGAGTTACTGATCCATGAGCTTGATCCGTTCGGAACAATGTTCGACGTTCACCAACTCCTAGAAGTTCAAGTTATGGGGAAAAGAAAAAGAAAGGAAATATATCGGCAGAGATATTTTCGCGATTTCGAATTCCAGGGATTTGAGACGACGTCGTCACCTTGCTTTGCTGCAGATTGGCTATGTATTTGTCGTTGAATGGTACACATAGCATTGGTAGCGGCGTTCGTAGGCAACAGCCCTGAAGTTCCACTCAATGATTGATAAGAAACAGCGCCAGCATTTGAAAGCCTTTCATGTGCAATGCGCCATTGATATTCATGCACTTGATCGTAGCTCCGTAAGATGCTAGCGCTAAACTTCGCACTTGTTCGAGCTAGCGATAATGAACAAAGCTAAAGGAGAGCGTGTCATCTACCAGTCTCGAATGGTAGTACAACTTAACATCGGTGAACTCGCCAGCATGGCACCCTCGCTCCATTCATCCACCTGCCTTTGCCAGCGAAGTAAGTCCATCTTGAGGATTGGGATACGTTGAAGCTGTACCCGTCGCATCCGAGTGCGCGTCACTAGAATCAGTAGACCAACTGCCAGCAGCATGTAAAGTGCAAATTGAATCCTGATCGCCCACGCGGAGAAAGAACATCAGACGCCTCTGAAATGCTGCACTGAGGTATTTCGGACCGAACGGTCTCTTGTATGGTGCCTGCATGAACACGTGGATCGTATCCTCAGTCCTGTACTACTACTATCGTAGCGGCGCAATTGCGCCAAGGCCCGACTCTCCAGGGAAAATCTGACAAGCGATCGAAAGAAAATATAGATCGTATTTTGAGAAGCCGCGGTGCAGCGGTTGCGGAGCTGTAAACTGTTGGCACTGACACTTGATTCTACATTCTGACCACCATTTTTGCCCGTTCAGATCATCAATCGTTGCCAGTGAGCGGAACAATGTGTTCCGTAAGTACCCATGATCTGCTCCATCGTTGCGTGAGTACAGGTGCCTTTTACATCGAAGATCAATAAGTCAACGCGAGTCTTCGTAAAGGCTTTGGTCAATTGATTATCTCCCCACTAAAATCATGCGCTTTTCATTATCCACAGCCATCTTTCCACTGGCTGTTTTGGCCGCTGCAGTACCCAACCCGGTGGTCAAAAGCAATGGCATCGCCATAAAACTCACTAAACACGCTCCCTTCCCGAATCCACACAACACTAATACTGTTGATCTTGATGCACTCAAAGCTCACGTTGCATCACTCAACGCGTAGGTTACGTGAACGGTGACATTGCGTTCGCTCTCGCTCAGGCGTTGTTGTTAGCAAGGTTCTTCGTGGCTTCGACAATTATGAGAAGAACATGGGAAAGACCCACCCATATGCTGTGAATGGGAATGGGATGCGAAAGCGCGGGGCTAGCGTCCCTTTGACGGCAGACCCGGAGCAGGTCTGGCTTGGCGAGATTTCGATCGGTACTCCCCCCAAGACCTTGATTGGTAATTATCCTTCACGCTCTTCACATATGCTTATCCTAATCTCAATCGTCGTGAAGTCGAAATCGTCACAGGAGCTAGGTAAGCGCTTCTTGTCGAGCATATCCAGCTTGTTTGTTCAGTTTTGGAACAGCGATTTGTTCGTGCTATCCACCCACTGTGGTACTTGCGCGGGTGACGCGACTCTCTGGGATCCAGATGGGTCAAGCACTTCCCGGTTTAGAACGGTAGTTAATGGAAAACCCAAAGAATTCAATCTAAATTTTGCCGATTCATCCGCTGTCTCAGGTATACTGTATGTGGACAATGTAACCATTTCTGGCTTCACTGTATGTATCATATCGTTTATGAGTTCACTTCTGACTGGCTATCGTAGGCGGACGAACAGACCTTTGGTGCTGCATCGACTTATTTGAATCCGTCCCGGGATGGCAGTCAGTGGGCCCCACACAGCCAGTTGGGACTGGCCTTCCAGTCTATCTCCGCTTTTCCGATTGCTTCTAAGCCATTGTTAGCGACGCTCGTCTACGACGAGGTCACCGAACCGGTATTTTCAGTCAAGCTCACCTTTAATGGAGGCGAATTGTACATCGGTGGAGTTGACCCCGACCGTTACAGAGGTGAATTCGCGTATGCCTATGTGACCGTGGCGGTGAGATGAAACTCCAAGTGGACGTGAACGGCCCTCAGATAGTATCAACCATTCAGGGTTACTGGCAAGTGAACATACAGAGCATTCAAGATGACAAGGGGAAAGTGGCCAGGTTTCAGTCCAAGTACTGGACCAATGTACCCGCCAGCATCGACACTGGTTGCAACTATATAATTGGCGATGAGAATCGAGTTTCCGCTATACACACTGCCCTTGGTGGTATACCTGTAGGTACTGGAGGATTCTATGCCTGTGAGTGTCAATAGGATTTCGCAGTTGAGTTGTGCTAACACCCTGTAGTTCCATGTGATTCATTCCCGGCCATCAGCCTTAGCTTTGACGGCAGGTCCTTTGAGATCCCTCCCGTACACCTCAACCTTGGAAGGATATCTCCGGGCTCAAGCAAGTGTTTTTCTGCCATCATCGCTGCAGATCCGGATGATACTCGTGAGGCGTTCTATCCAACATTCGTTTGTATTGATCACCGATTCTTCTATCCATGACCAGCGTTCTGGACAATCGGGAACGCTTTCCTCCAGGGATATTATACTACATTTGATTTTGGTGACAACCCCCGAGTCGGGTTTGCAGAGTTGAAATAATATCAGAGATTTGATCTTTCTCTCCTGCGTCAATTATTTAATAGGCGAAATCTCGAAGGAGGTCACACTCGATAGGCATATATACTTTCGTTTCATTTTTCGTTTTTTATTTATTCATATTCGGGTTACTTACTTTAGTCAAAAAATCAACGGGCCTGTTACTGAGCGAGCAGTGAACGACTTTGAAGATGTGCACTAAATGCCTTAAGGAAGCTTGTTTCCACGGTTTACCAGGCCACGTGATGGTGTCACGCTATGTGACACGCCTTTATAGCCACATGCTTGCCGTCTTGTCCCTTCATCACATCCACGACCACAGCAGGAACTCTGTCGTTGCCTTCAGGTAATTACTTGTACACTCGAGGTCGGTCTTATTTGGCGGTCGGTACAAATATATCTGACCTGCGTTGCAGCCTTGTTCTCTTTCTCCTACCCAAATCTAGATGAATAACGCCGCGAGGAGCTCACGTCGCACCAACGCTCAGCGACGCCAGTCTGTGACCATATCAGGCCCTACGCTCCCTACACCTCTGCCTAGCCACCGCAGACGCAGATCCAGGTCGCCTGACCCTCAGCCGACCCAACTGCAACCCAACGTGGCCCGCAAGCCTGATACTTCTTTTGTCGACCAAAATAGACGAAAGAAACCTGGAAATCCATCTCTTCCGGCCTCGGGCTCGAGACCTTTCCTGGTGGCTATCGACGATGCCAATTCTGACCGAGGACGCAAGTCCAAGGTAAAATCCCGTTCGCACAATCGTCATTTAGCGGAGAACGCTTCTCGTGCGATCATGCCTCATGCGTCAGAGGCAAACGGACCCTCTACCAAGAGGGAGAGATCAAAATCCCGAGAATCAGGCAAGGCAAAAGGGACCGCCTCGGATGTTGATGGATCAGGAAGGGACGCTCATGGCATTGTCGATACACACATTGACTATGCCGGTCCCGTCGCCACTGCCGAGTTCGCAAAATTGAAACGGGAGTTGGATGGTTTGAAAAAGGTACGCATATACTCCACTGTAATGATTTCCCATTGTTTACATTGTCTCTAGTTGGCTCACGAAAACAAGAAAACTATCAAGCGACAAAACAAGGTAATCCCTTCGCTAACTTTTTCAAAAGCGAGGCTGATTTCATATAGGTTATCGAAGAGTTAAAGCAACAGGAAAACGCCTCGAAACAGGCAAGACATTTCATGCTGAAATCCTCTTCGATGCTAATTTGATTTTCATCCATATAGAAACTAAAAGAGTCCGACTCGCAAATATCTAAATTGCAGAGCAGGTCAAAGAAATTAGACGAGGTGTGTTCGCTTGATGGATTCTATTTTGATGTCAACTCACATCATTTCGTGCGACCTCGCGATAGGCAATCACAACTTTTGAAAGCAATTCACAATGCCAAATATGCATGGAGTTACTCCATCGTCCATACGCGTGCGTTTCCATTGCCTTGCATATCTTCGGTCCTGAAAAGTAGTAACAGTCTTTCGCCTTGTGGCCATATCCTCTGTGTAATATGTCTTCAAGAGTGGTTCCGCCAGGCCCCCGTTATCGATGATGAGATGTATGATGACGAGGATCCTGATTACTTGCTGCGGCGACGCAAGACGTGTCCGTGCTGCCGTACCAACATACGACACCGCCCAATACCTGTCTTCATGATCAAAGCGATTGTAGCCGCGGTCGCTAAAGTGAGAGGCACCCAACCTGGCGCATTGCCAGGTCGCGATGTGGCTTCCAACGACTCAGACCCATGGGAGGGTCTCTTTCCGGACGACGAAGAGGAGATCGATGACTATGAGGCAACCGACGGCGAGGATGAAGACGAAGACGAAGATCCAGACGAAGAAGACGAAGAAGACTCTAGCTGGTACGAAGAGGTATTCAGCTATGGTACTGTAAGCGGAGAAGAAGGCTACGACGGAGAATATACATACCCACAGTGGGAGCCTCCCAGTGTCGTCATCGACGAGGACGACTACCTCTTCGATCAGCTGGACGAAGGCGACCTCGATTGTCTGCGGCGTGGTGCATCAATCGGGATGCTCCAAGAATATGATATGGAGTATCGGCACAGCGAAGGACTCATTGCCCGCGACGAGGCTTACAATCGTATCTGTCTTGGGTGGAACATTCGACTCAGCGCTGACGATGAGAACGGAGAGGTGTACATGCAGTATATCGCAGATGATATGACCGCACGACCGGACAGATGGCACATTGTTGAAGATGACGATGGAGGCTTCGAGGCTTGTCGGTTGGTTCCAGTGGATGATGTCTGTGAGTACCAAGACACGGACACGGACAACTACATGGAGGTGGATGACTTGGACTGAGCGTTGGTTGCAGCGCAGGCTGTTGTTTGACTTTCTTTGTATAGATAAGGATTGGATGTATTTTTAGGTGTAACCTTGATATGTAATCCTGTACTCCAACGGACAGCGTTTCACAAGTGAGCAAAGGTCTGATTTACTCCGGTGCAAACAACTTTTGTACTGTTGGCTGTACTGTCAACTACTATAATGTGGAGGAGTGCTGCCTTGCAACCGGCGAGTTCAACGTTCATTGTATGGCCAAGTTCTGATCACACAGTGAGTCACGCGACTACCCCGTCTATGCGGTCAATGATAGACGGCCCGGGGATAACGGTCGACCTCCCCCTTAATCATCTCTTTCGGGCAACACTATCTGGGTGCCTTGCCGACACGGATACTTTGCCCAATGGGAGTGCACCGTATTACTTATCGGCGTTGGCACGTTCACGCGGTGTCACATCTCTATTTTGACGCCGAGATAAATGGAACGTACTTATGTAAAAGACCGAGGTAATATGCGACGCCACTCAGCTCGGCCGCTTGAGTGATGCGTCTCTCTACACAACATGCGCTCAACCTTCTTCGACCATCGACCTGGGCGTTGGAACCAGAACAGACGACGTTCGCCGCTCATGGCTGGAGTAACAAGGATATGGACCCCGTTCCTCCTCGCTTAAGGACCTGGACGTGAGTAGCATCATTTCTGTGTCACAGGATAGTTTTTATATGCCTCCCCAGAACGTGGAACTACGTGTGTTATCCTTCTTTCGATACTTACGACCATCTCATGCTCTCCCGAGATATCTTATTGGGTGTCCGACGCAACGAACCTTGCGGTGTGGGAGCTCGCCGGTTCTATGCTGGCGATCGGTCTGTCTTGGTATGTTCTCGTCCTATCTGGCTCTTCGGGGTGCGCTAAGATGATCCTCAAAGGCGGCAGGCCCTTCCATGCATCGCACTGGGTTATATCATCATTTCCGTAGTGATGGTACTTAACGGAACAACCGGTGCTCGACTCCATGTCGCGTTTCCCGTATTGAACAGGTCCTCGTTTGGCTTTTGGTTTAGCTACTTCACCATTTCTATTCGTGTCCTTCTTTCCATGTTTTGGTTTGGGATTCAGGTGAGGAATCGTCATTATTTGCGGTTCTGGTTGCCTTTATTGATGCTTCTCTGCCAGACGTATAATGGATCACAGTGTGTATACCAGGTAAATTCATGCCATGTCGAACGCGGCTTCGCTCGTCTAGAAATTTACATTCGTTCAAGATGATAAAAGCCATTTGGCCTTCGATCGCAAGAATGCCAAACTACCTGTCTTCACAATCGGGCATCACAAGTTCAGGTAATGTCGATGGAAAAACAAGATATCCACTTGTTTACCTCTCCTTTAGGCCTCTTGTGTTACTTCATCTATTGGATTATCCAACTGCCCTTCATGTTCCTCTCCCCACACAATCTCAGATTTTTGTTCTTCGTCAAGGGCGTGATAGTCCCGATAGCTTGGCTGGCGATGGTCATCTGGGCGTTCGTTCGAGTCCCACCATCCAGCGGTCTTTTCTCTGAGCATGCGGCTATCACTGGACCGCTGTTTTCTTGGAGCTGGTTGAGTGCGATGAACAGTGCGCTGGGAATATATGCCAGTCTGTCTGTCAATATCCCCGACTTTACTGTGAGACGCACATTTTCACCCGTTGTGTGCAGTTCAACTCACCATCATGCCAGCGTTATGCGAAAGACGAGAAAGCGTAATCAACTTTGCTTGTTATTCGATCTGGTACTCACAGCACGTTTGATAGTCAATACGTCCAACCTTTGATCATCCCTGTCGCATTTATTCTCTGCAGTTTTGCCGGCATTGCGGTCACGAGTGCGGGAATGCAATTATATGGGGAGGTCCTCTGGAACCCCTTGCTGCTCATTGATAAATGGGACAACCGCGCAGCCGCGTTCTTTGCTTCATTTGCGTTTGCTCTCACGACTATTGGAACGAACATCAGCGCGAATTCCCTTGGTGCCGGAAATGACATGACAGTTCTATTACCCAAGGTAATTTCCTGTACCAATATGCAACCTGTCCGTCGGAATTTTGACATCATCTACAGTATATTAATATCCGACGTGGGCAAATAATCTGCGCTCTCATTGGGGGCTGGGCCTTGTGTCCCTGGGAGATCCTAGCCAAGTGAGCTTGTCGTATTAAGGGGATTCCGCAACTGAGTGTAATATGGAACAGTGCCGCAGGATTTATGACCTTCATGAACGGCGCCGCCATCTTCTTGGGTCCGTTTGCAGGGATTATGGTCACCGACGTATGTATTCTATGCGAGAAACGATGGCGAATCGCGGTCTGATTATATGTCTGCAGTTCTGGTTAGTTCATAGAGGCAAGGTGGACGTTCCTGCGATGTATGATCCGAACGGCCGATACAGGTACACAGGGGGATTTGTCAGTGTCTAGATCTCTTCATACGATGGTGCATATCTGATGTTGAACCCAAAGAACTGGCGTGCGGTCCTGGCAATCCTTGTCACTGTAGTACCAACTCTCCCTGGTCTCGTCAACTCCATCAGTCCGGTTATTGCCGTAGGATACGTGACTCATCTGTTCGATATTGCTTGGATGTATGGGGTAAGTCGGAGGACGCTGTCAAGGCTCATCTGTATTAACATGCTTATGCTTGACAGTTCGTGGTGTCGATCGTGGTGTACTATACCACTTCTATGCTGTTCCCACCACGGGAGACGTTCGTAGAGAAGCTGATCTCGGCGGACGAGGTTGACGTAGATTACGACCGTGGAGTGACGCCAAGTCCGGCAGACACGTCTAACGAAAAAGCTGAGGATCTTGAGAAACAAGCTGGAGTCAAGGTTTACGTAGAAAGTACTAACTAGACATGGGGGAGCTCTCTCCAGGGACGTGCTTGCCAAGCACTGTTAGATGGTCAGCCGGGTCTAGAGGAGAGTTCAGACTGTCGTGCCAGTATGTCAGTCATTGGAGTCATTGGACTGGAAATGGGATGATATTAGCTAGCGTGTGTGGACATCGGCCGTAGCCAATGGTGGAAAGACCGATATAACTAGACCACTGGCGCCCTATGATATGGGCGTCTACGAGCTGATACCGGGGCATTCAATCTAATCTTCAAGTATCATGATTTCTCACGGTATGTACGCCGTCTGACGAGAACGGCTGTCTCCTGAGTCCTGCCTACGAGAGACAACTTACTGTACGCCGTTTTTCGCGTCGCCTGCGAAAGGAAGTTGATTCAAAGCGAAATTCTAATCATGCAAGAGGGAACAAGTACTCAGACAGGAGTACAAGACTTAGGTCGCAGTCACTGGTGGCACTGCCTTTTCGGATTGCACGCATAAGCCTACATCCCTCTCAGGTTAACCTTTGTTGAGACTTGAAGATGAAATTGAAAGGTTCTTATTTTCTTCTGTCTGCGAGAAAAGCACTAAGATGACATTTGTGTCAGTCAAAAAGTGGTTGTCTCCGAGTTGGACCTTGAAGCAACTTATTCATCATTAATGCCTTCTTCCAGTCGGAGCCACGACCCGTTCTCGCTTGACGACCCTCAGGCTCCACACCGTTCTCAGCTGTTCGCGCTTTTTCCGGAAGATGATTTCTTGAGCGACGCCTCACCCACCGCGAGTCATCCCTCAAAACGTACATTGAGTTACGTCCACTCTGAAGAACATATCTGGGAGGTTGCACTTCGGCACCCATTTGATACTGGCATCGGGAAGATCAATCTTAGGCACCAACGCTTCGTTCTCGTGGCTCATTTTTTTCATTATTTCTGAGCAGCAATCAACGACTCACTGCGGCCAGGTCTATACCGCCTTCCATCGGCGATCTGGCAGGGTTTTACAACACGCCCGAGTTGTCTGGGCAGACCCTCTATTTGGGACGGACGCTGGCGCGTGTCAACAGTGCACCCACAGTCGGGTCCGCGCGCTTGCGTTCTTTCGAACGAACGCAGTCGATCAAGGATTCTGGGAAATATCGACGCGTCCTGAAGCTCTACCTTAATGGTAACAAGTTATGCGACATGAAAATCTGGGTCAACCCTAACCCGTTCCTGCCAGAACCATCTCTGTGTCCGTCTTTACCAAACCGTCACCCGTCTCTTTCACGTCCCCGCCTGCGCACCCGTCGCTCGGTCACGCGACTACACTCGCTTCGCCAGGAAGCCCTAGCCCCGTCGGCGGAGGCCCGAACCAAACCTGTTCTCTCCCCTGTCACCCTCTCCCCGACACGCGTCCCACTGCTGACAGAACTGTATTTCCGCCTGCTGCTCGCGTCGTCAATATCCAACCCCGGACAGACCGTCCTGGCAGACTATCACAAGTCTCGCTCTCTGACTTGTGGGTCATCCCACAGAACATGCGCCAAATACTCGTGCAGCGCGTCCCTAGAATTCTCAGACCACATAAGCGGTTCTCGGTTGACAAGACCACGGTTAAGGACCAGCGCGTTTCCGAGTCTGCAGGGTTGGGGGAGTGTCCGAATCCAGCGCACAAGAGGGGCGTATTCGTGAAGCACGCGCCAGAGAGGTTTTCATGGGAGTGTCGGATTGTGGGAGTCGATGTTGGCAGGGCGGTACCGCTGAGGTGGCGGGGGTGTCTCCAGACGCGTCTGCCAGTGGACTTCCTGGACGAGGCGGTCGGTGCCAGCGTCGGCGCGATCCATGGCGTATGTTGGCCGAGCACTGATACTGCCGTCATCTTCGTCCCTCTCCTTCAAGATGAAGGAGGTGGGTATGGTTTGGGGAGTTCGAGCGACGTGGACACAAACGTGGCGATGGCGGTTCAGGCGGTCGATTTTGAAAGCGTCCATCTGGACCTCGACATGGACAAATTTGACGATTGAGGAGGAAGGAAGGGTCTTTTCGTTTCAGAGTAACCCCTTGGTGAACATCAAATGCCAGCCAACCAGCATTTCTGTCTCTTCTCCAAGATGTTCCGCAAACAATTTTTGGGGTATCGATCAGACTGGCGACTTACCAGGGCCCTGCTAAGCTTCACAACCTGTCCCCCAAATTTCTATAATCTCCGTTATGCTCCGCATTCTTTTTGCCCAGGCCTTCGGACTTCACCAACATTCAATCTTTATCAGTTTCATCTATACATCATTCGTTTTGTTCTTATCCATGATGACCGTAAATATTGACACTGTTCCATTATAAAGGTTTGTGGGTGGATGTTTCACCCGCCGTCCATTACACCACTCCTCTACAATGCGATTCATTACGATAACGATATTTGCAGTCACCAGCAGCCTGGTCGCTCTGGCTATTGCGAAACCCATACCAAACTTGGAGACGGGTGGCATCACCATACCGCTCACCAGACACCCTTCCTCTCCGAACTTCAACGAAGGCATTGATCTAGATACAATGTCATCTCATGCTATATCAATCAGGGAGTACGTGCAATGAGCCGTTACATCTCGTCTGCTCAACCTTGTCTATATAGGAATATTCTTCGTGGCCTGGACAATTATGAGATGAACACGGGGACGATGCATCCTTTCTCTGTGAAACGGAGCGAGTCCGGACTCGGAAGGCGGGGTCGCATCCTCCCGTTGACTTATCAACCTAGTGGTTGGATAGCTGAGATTTCGATTGGCACTCCTCCCAAGACCTTCAACGGTACGTTCTCCTTGTATCATTCAGATATATATTTACCATGATCTACGTCACAGTCGAAGTATGCACTGCTTCAGCGTAGGTGCTTTCTTTCAGTTCATAAAATTGTTTTTGTTCAAATCAACGCAGTGATACGTGGGTGCTGCAGACTGGCTGTCATGGAATTTCAGGAGATCACAACTTCTGGGATCCTCATTTATCTCAGTCTGCTAAGGACCAGGACAAGCCATTTCAGTTCGAATATCAAGATGGAGCCATCGCCCAAGGTGATGTATATAGTGATAATATAACCATCGCTGGATTCACTGTATGTTTTGTATCGCTTATGACCATGACCATTGAACTCTGACACCAAGCTAGGCAGACCCTCAAACCTTTGGTTCTGCAACATGGTACCAATCCGATCTGATAAGGGGCGATGCATATACCGCAGACGGTTTACTGGGATTGGCCTTCCGATCCATCTCGAAGATTGATGTTGATCCACTGTTTGCATCGCTTGTCAGCCAAGGAAGCCTAATTAATCCGACATTCACGTTCTCATTGAAACTCACTTCTTCTGGGGCCGAGATGTACGTCGGTGGAGCAAACAGTATGCAGTACAATGGTAACATCGCTTATACACGCATAACGGCGAATCCTGTGAGTTAAAATGGTGGATGGGAGACTTTTGGGAGTGGATGTTG